>JASKGM010040907.1:0-22537 GCA_034509205.1 Ceratonia siliqua
TATTAATCTAATATTAATTACTTATAAATTAAAACTTATTAATATTTTTTTTGAATTTTTTTAAATTTATATAATATATATTTTTAAGAGGAAAAGAACCCTCCTTTTTTCTAGAGAAAAGACCTTTTCTCTAGAGAAAAGGAGGGGATCTGGATCCCATGACCGCTGTTAGCTCGAATTTTGGTCGTTGGTGTATAATTAAATGATCAAAATTAATTTTAAAAAATTACACAAATTTCAATTTTTTAAAAAAAAAAATATGTAAAATCAAGGTAACGGGATCCGATCCCTTTCCAACTTTCCAACTTGTACCAACCTTTTAGCAAGTCTACGGCCCCATCCACATGAAAAATATCTTTTGGAACGTTGACTTAGTCTTAAAATTAGAAGGATCGATATTATGGAAAGCTAAGTTAGCGTACTTGAAAATCTTTAAATTATTTTTTTATAAGTCAATCAATAAATTATAAGGACATAAAATTTAAAATATATTATAAAAAAATTTTAGCTTTTAAATATCTCAAAATGTCATTTTAGATGAGAGGACACTAATAAAATATTAAAAATAGGCTAACTAATTTTGTTTAAAATTGTGTTGAGTTATAACTATACCCCAAAAAAAATTGTGTTGAGTAATTAATTATTTAAAGAAGTCCTTTTGAGTAAGGACGTGTTTAAAATTGTGTTAATTAATTAATTATTTATCAAACTATAAGAAATATTAAAATTGTAAGATAATCTTATAATTTCATAAAAATTGGCACACATTTAATTTATTAAATAATATTAAATGAATTTATTTTTAAAAATAAAATCAATTTTATATTTATTTTAAAACTTTTATAAAAATTTTTATTGTTATTTTGAAGATTGTTATAAAATTATTTAAAATTTAAAAATAAAATACCATAAAGTATTGTTATAATTATATATAATGACTAACACACAAAAATAACTAAAAAATAATTATAACATTTGAAGTTTGAAGCCTATATTTATAAGTGAGCATGAACCAAAAGGATAAGGTAATACAAGCTCTTAACCATGGAGTACCTATCCCTTTTGCTACTACTTTCCTTTCTATGTTCATGTCTTTGTATTTTCATCTCCTTCGTATGCAACCAAAGCCCTAAATTGAGCAAGCTTCCACCAGGGCCTCGCCTTTTTCCTATCATCAGAAACATCTTGAAGCTTGGCAGAAAACCTCACCAGGCACTCACTAACCTCTCTAAAATCTATGGACCTTTAATGGCTTTCAAGTTAGGCAAATAACCACCATAGTCATTTCTTCTCCAGAAATGGCCAAAGAAGCACTACATAAAAGTGGCCTAATCTTTTCAGGTCGAATGGTTCCTCACACTGCATAAGCTCTTGACCACCACAAAGTTTCAGTGGCCTTTATTTCCCCATCATTAGTTTAGTGGAAGACACTTAGACGAGTTTGTGCCACAAACACATTCTCCTCTCGCCAGCTTGATTCCAGCCAAAATTTGCATAAGAGAAAGCTTCAAGATATGTTAGATTATTGATGGGTTCTTGGGATGATTAATAATGTAATGACATAACACATAAATATAACCCCAAAGAGATAACAATGGAGGCGAAACAAGACTGATATTAACAACAAAACAACAAACACATTACAACAAAAGATTGGCCTCACACCAATAAACCCTATGACAATGGTCTCACACCGAGAGTCTTAGGATAAGATTGCAAAGTCTCACTCCTTGGGAATGAACCCTAAACTTCTAAGATAAAACATTTTCTAAAGAATCCACACCAGGGCAATCAAAATATAACCGAAACAAAATAACACCAGTACTATAGACAAACAACAATAAAATAAGATGCATAAAATAACAAAGGCCAAGTCAACATGACAATTAAGTGTGCTGAGCTGTTGAGACACGTTGGCAAGAAGCCACCTAGTTTGCATCAATGCCACCCTCTCTGAGAGCACTTGACTCCTACAAGTGTCGCTGGGTGTAAGTGTCTAGAAGACCTGGGTTAAGAAGTTGGACTTCATTGAATTGTAACCATACAGCATCAGAGGAGGGTCTGTCTTTCCAATACACAAGAAACTTGTAATAACCCCCTCTCCTGGTGGAGACATGCTAGTGATCCATGATGTTGGCAATCTCTTCTCATTGAGGTGTTTTAGCGGGCACACAAAGCCATGTTTCAGATGGAGGTTCATGAACGTCTACTCCTTCGGGTCCTGTGTCCTTACACATGTACTCAGTTATATCTTCAACATTAAATATGGGACTAATGCCTAAGCTGGAGGGTAAGTCAATTACATATGTGTTAGTGCCTAACTTTTTGATGATCTTGAACGGCCCTGCTCTACGAGCATGTAGTTTAGAAAAACTACCTGGTTGAAAACGTTCTAGTCTCAACCTAATTAGTACCAAGTCTCCTTCAGTAAACTGCTTGTCCTTGCATCCTTCATTAGTTACTCGAGCATAAGCGTCAGTAACGTTGGTCAGATGTTGGCGAACCTCTTCATGGAAGGTCTGCATATGTGTAGCAAAATCTATGGCAGCCACATTGGCCCGTTGAGGCAAGGGTAGGGTTGAGATCAATTGGAGTAATGGGCTTAATCCTATAAACTAGCTCAAAGGGCGTGTACCCTATTGTGTGGTTAACCGAGTTGTTAAACGTAAATTCAACTTGGGAAATAATGAGATCCCACCCTATAATATGCTCCAAAATTAGACAACGCAGTAAGTTTCCTAAGTTTCGGTTAGTAACCTCGGTTTACCCATCTATCTGAGGGTGGAATGCACTTGAGAAGGACAACTTTGTACTAAGTCTCACCCATAAAGTCTTCCAGAAACAACTGACAAATTTCACATCTCTGTCGGACGTGATTGACTTAGGGAGGCCATGCAGTCGCATAATTTCTTGTAAGAATAGGGAGGTTACCAACGATGCGTCAAAAGTTTGATTGCAAGGAGTGAAGTGGGCCATTTTCGAGAATCTATCAACTACCACCATCATAGAGTCATTTTTCCTAAGAGTTTTTGGTAATCCCAGTACAAAATCCATAGTTATGTGTTGCCAAGGAGCTTCAGGTATGGGAAGATGAGTATACGAGCTAGCTGGTTGTTTGGTCCCCTTATTAAGTTGGCAAATCCTGCAATGGTTGACAACTTTGTGAACATCTCTACGCAATTTTGTCCAAAAGAAGCGATATAAAACTAATTGGTAGGTCTTATCATGGCAAAAAATGACCAGCTAATCCCTCTGCATGTAATTCTATAATGGTCAAATCAAGAAATGAACTCCTGGGAACGCAAAACCTAGATTTATAAAGGAGGTACCCATCACATAATGAGTAGTCATGGGGTAGTGATTAGTTTCCTTTGGTGAGTTTTTTCCAAACACTTCCAAAGTCCCCATCATCTCTATATTGGTCTCTCAAGTCTTCAAAACCTGCAGCATATGCCGAGGTGATGTGAAGTAATGAAGGTCTCCTACTGAGAGCATCAGCTACTTTGTTCTCCACTCCAGCCTTTTGTTTAATCCTGAAGTTAAATTGTTGCACATAATCAATCCACCTAGCATGCCTAGGATTTAACTTATTTTGAGAGTTCAGGTGTCGTAGAGCCTTATGATCTGTGAAGAGGATGAACTCCTTATTGAGAAGGTAGGGTCTCTAATGTTTTAACGCTTGAACTAAGGCGTAAAACTCCATATCGTACGCTGAATACCGTTGTATGGTGTAGTTCAACTTTTCACTGAAAAATGCCACTGGGTGGCTTTCTTGGCTTAGAACTCCTCCTATTCCCACATGTGAGGCATCACAAGCGACCTCGAACACTTTTGTGAAATTTGGGAGCCTTAAGACTGGGGTTTACCTATTTGTTCTTTAATCACCTTAAATGCCTTAGCTTCTGCTAAACTCTAGGATAGAATAAGTGATTTTAAACACTCTGTAATCAGAGCCATTACGATGCTAAAGTTACGAATAAATCGTCAGTAAAAGGAAGCTAGCCCATGAAAGCTCTTGACTTCGGACAAATTCTTGGGTGTAGGTTAGTTCTGTATAGTTTACACTTTGCTAGGATCGACCTCAACTTCGCGATCATAAATTATGAATCTAAGAAAGTATGCTTGGCTTCTCATAAAAGAGCATTTCTCTCGATTGACATATAATTGCTCGGCCTCAAAGTAGATAAAACTTATCTAACATGTTCAAGATGGTTGTGCTCACAGTGGCTAAATATAAGGATATCGTTGAAGTATACCACCACGCATTTGCCAAGAAAAGGCTTAAGGGATTATGTCATTATCCTCATGAAGGTATTTGGTGCGTTTCTCAACCCAAATGGCATAACCAACCATTCGTAGATACATCCTTTATTTTGAACGTCGTCTTCCATTCATCCTTGGGCTTGATCCTGATTTGGTGATAGCCACTCTTGAGGTCAAGCTTGGTGAATATTGAGGCACCACTGAGAAAATCCAACATGTCCTCAAGTCTAGGAATTAGAAATCGGTATCTCACAGTTATTTTGTTGATTACCCTACTACCAACACACATATCCCATGAACCATTCTTCTTAGGTGTTAGTAGCATAGGGACAGAGTAAGGACTGATACTTTCCCTAATATACCCACAATCCAAAAGTTGTTGAACTTGTTTAGCGAACTCCTCATGCTCAGTTGGAGACATTCTGTAGTGAGGGAGGCTTGGTAGGGTGGCTCCTAGAGTAAGATTAATGGCATGCTGTATATCACGCAAAGGTGGTAATTATTTTGGCATCTCAGTTGGCATTACGTCTGCAAATTCTTTCAGTATTAGTTGGAGTACTTAGGGAGCACCAGTCTCCGTTGTTTTCTTTTCTTGCTGGATGATCATGATGACCCATTGTTGATTTTGAATAGACTTGATGAATGGTTTCATGGATTAGAGGGATTTAGCACTTTCTTGTTCGAACCCATAAATAGGTAAGGGATCGAGAATTAGTTTCCTCCTGTTAAACAAGAATGAATAGGTATTATCATGCCCACCGTAGTGCCCACTGTGATCATAGAGCCATGGTTGACTGAGGAGAAGGTGACACACTGTCATTGGAATGACATCGCACCAAGCTTCATTGGAATATCCTTTTCCCATAGAAAATTTGACCAGGCATTACCGTTTCACCAGCTCTCATCAACCCAGCTTACTCGATATGGTTGTGGATGCTTCGTTGTTTTTAGACTCAACCGTGTCACTACAAGCTCAGAAATCACATTCATTCTGCTCCCAGTATCCATAATGACATTCATTACCTTTCCCCCATTCTTCATGCGAGTGTGGAATATTTTTGTCCTCATGGAAGAGTCTATTTCATGCAGTTTCTCTTTGATTCTAGTCAGGACTTTATGTACCAAACAACTAGGCAAGTTGATAGCTTCCAAGTGGTCCTCCTTAGGTACCGTGCCCTCCACCTTTTTCTCTGGATCCTCCTTCTCGATCAGTTCAATAGGGACTAAGTCAGTTTCGCACACATATGCAATTTTGTATCCTTTGTAGTACACACCACTACATAGTGTCCATAATTTTTGCACTTGTAACACTGGGGTCCCTCTCTCTTGTTCTTATGTTCACTGAAGTTCGTAGTTTTATGGTATTCTATCTTCCGAGGTATAGAAGTTGGTGTGATGGCTTGCCTGGGTTCACTTACGGAGTATCACTTATCAACATATTGAGGACCTTGCCTTTCAAGAAGTAAAGTTATCTCGTAAGCCTCCTCAACACTTTACAATCTGGCCGTTACCAATTCCCTGCGAAACTTTGGACAAAGACCCGTGCAGTAGCGTGTAATGGCTTGAGGATCTATCTCTACCACTTTACTCCTTATTGTGAGTTCATGATACTTATCTGTATACTGGTCTACAGTGAGGCTGCCTTGCCGTAGTAGTAGCATCTGTTCGAATAGCACCTGTTCACGGTCTAAAGGAAGGTATTTTTCTTTAACCATTTTTTCATCTCCTCCTAATATGATATTACCATTTGTTTGTTTCGGTTGAGGTGCTCCTCCACATTTCCTCACCACGCCCAAGCTGGTCCTTTCAATTTCAGCCTCACATATCGTACATTTTTGTCATCTGGAACGACAAACCATTCAAAGTAATCCTCTAAGGCAACCAACTAATCTTCAAAAGCATTAGGGTCCATCTTGCCATTGAAATCTGGCATTTCAATCTTCAGGCGTCTAGTGATGTCATCCATGGGCATTTGCCCCATCCCATAGCCACCTAGAGGTTAGGAAGTTCCTCCCCTTTCTCACTGCGATCCCCATCCCTTGAGTTCACCTTCCCCCACAGACTCACCCTTATGGTCAGTTCCTCCCCCTCGATCTGGTGGTTGACTCTCTTTGCTATTTCGTTGCTCGATGATAGTGGTCAATCATTGCTTCATCTGTACGATAACAATAGCAAGTTAAGTTATTTGTTGTTGGAGATCTGGGGGGTTCTCCGAGTGCTCTGTTTCTGGGTCGTGGACATTCAGTAGTGAACTTCCTCCTCGAGTCAGCGGCATAGTCAGTCTTCAAGTTAAGCTCTGATACCAAGTTTGATGGGTTCCTGGGATGATTAATAATGTAATGACATAACACATAAATATAACCCCAAAGAGATAACAATGGAGGCGAAACAAGACTGATATTAACAACAAAACAACAAACACATTACAACAAAAGATTGGCCTCACACCAACAAACCTTATGACAATGGTCTCACACCGAGAGTCTTAGGATAAGATTGCAGTCTCACTGCTTGGGAATAAACCCTAAACTTCTCAAATAAAACATTTTCTAAAGAACCCACACAAGGGCAAGCACAATATAACCGACACAAAATAACACTAGTACTATAGACAAACAACAATAAAATAAGATGCATAAAATAACAAAGGCCAAGTCACATGACAGTTAAGTGTGCTAAGCTATAGAGACATATTGGCAAGAAGCCACCTAGTTTATATTAATTATCTTTTTTTGTTGCCTCCCAAGCCTCCCATATAGGATCTACAAATACCTCTAAGAATTTTCTCTTCCCTAAACATTTAAGAAGGCAAAATTATTTAGTGATGTGTAAATTTTTTATGTCCAACTAACTTTTTTATTGTCCACGTCAATCATGACCATTAAAACATAGATAAAAAGTTAACTGAGGGACCAAAATTACAATTTTGATGAAACCATTGGATCATATTGTTCATGATGAAATTAAGGGGACTAAAACCATAATTTTGACAAACTAAGGAGACAAAAAATACAATTAAGCCTAGATAATTTTATGTGATTTTTAAAATTTTAATTTTCAATTACAAGTTATAGACTGCATGTTAATTTGAAAAGTAGTGTTAATTAACACATCAAGTAATGTAAATATGAAATTTATAAAACAAGAAAATGATGAGGTTATAATTATGCAGACATTTGGAACATCGTAAAATTTGAGATAAAGGTGTATGGCTCTATTTTTGGTTGTACAAAACAGAAGAGAAAGACTAAGGGTGTTAAATATTTTCCTAAAAGGACCTAAGAAATTTAACCCGGTCCTAACTCTATAGGGTTATAGAGTTAAACGGGCCTTAACGGGTTAGCACATGAAACAATTATAAAAATAAAATATTATAAATCTTCATAACAAAACTAAATATAAATTATCAATCAATCATAAACTATCAATAAATCATTCTCAATAATTATGTAAAATTTTCATACATGACAAAACACCATCAATTCATCATAAACTTAATCTTCAAAAAGACAATAGCCTAAAAAACCAAAAGGATTAATCAATTATTCTCAATAATTATATTTAAATCTTGTTTAGATAAATTTGGTGCGATTGTTGAGTTGTCATCTTCTTCTTCATCTACAAAGCATAAATTACGACAAAAGTTAATAACAATAATGAGAATAAAGAAAAATAAACAAGTTTAAAGTTAATAAACATGCCATTATTGTAGTGTCTTAATGTGATAATAAAATATGATTTAAGTAACAAACTATTTGGGTTGATTTAGAAACAAATAAAAATGCTAGAAATATTAATGAGACAATTTTTGGGTGCTTAAGTTAATTAAGAAACAAAATAATGGACTAAATGGTAATTGACGCAAGAGAGAGAACCCTATGTAATTTAGGATTTCATCTCGCCTGGTCACTCTTTCCTTCGGCCATCATTGCAGTACCAAGGAACCCATTTCTTCTTCCTTCCACTTTTCTTCCTTGGCACTTTCTTTGTTTCCAAAGTCAGATTGCCATGGTCATTTCCCTATTCAATTGGTGAGTGTTCAAAGCCCTTCTCTTCTTGTGCATTGGCGTTGGGTAGCCTTGCAAAGAGTGGCGTCAGTTGGTGAAAGGTGGGTTTCTCTCCTTGTTAACTTTTGGGTAGGGGGTTGATATTCTGATCCATTTATGGCTTTTTTTTTAGAGTATTGTTCAATTTCCCCAAATCTAGACTAGGTAGTAACTCTCTTGTTTTGGCTTGAAAAAAAAAATTTTGTTAGTTGAGAAATGTTCTTTTGAACACTGATATCAAAAGATTATAAGGGAAGAGTTTTTGAAATGGTAGTTCAACAAATTTAGAAAACCTTACTTGTTGAGTATACAATATATTGTAGCCGAGCCTTGTCTTGGATTCTAGTGGTGTTGTTTTGGTAGTGTTTTAATTAGATCAGTCTATGGGTCACAGTTTACATCATTATTTATGAAGATGATGGGTTTTATCATCCTGGGTTAAGGTTGGTCCTGAGGAAATTAATTTATGGAACCACTAGTTAGTCCCAAGTTATGAATTTCCCCATTTTAGTGCATAGTCATCACCTTTGAAGGTAGTTATGAATCTGACATATTGATGTATTGTACGTGTATTTCATACTTTTAGGGACATTTGAAACAAATCCTTCGAAAACTATACGACTTGAAGTGGAGGTTGGTGGGGAATAATCACCTCGTCTCTTAAAACTTGTGTTGTGAGTGTATATCTACTTGCCTCCGGATGCTTGAAGTTTTAAATTTTATACTCAGCTTTGTTATTGTTAAAGAATGATTTGGGTATTTTGGAATGAAATAAAATACCTACTTGAACAAAAACCTTACTTTGATTCATTTGACATTGACCTTATTATGAAATTTATTGTGGTGGGAAATGTGATTTACGAAGTTAAATTTTGAAAGATATCATGTTGGAATTTAGAAGTTGTTATGAGATCCATAGTGAAGCTATGGTTGAACCACTAGATGCACCTAAGTCACAACATTTATCAGTCGATGGTAGTTCATGGTAGAGGGTAATTTCTGTTAGTAAGTATAGTTCCTGGCAGAAGATTTGATGTGAGTTGGATAATTTCTCAGGATGAGTGAAGCTCCAAAAGGAAGCGGTTAATTGAAAACTCCCTTTGGTGAGTGCAGTTCCCGAAGGTGAGGATCGGGTCGTCCCTCTAGTTGAGGTTATTTTTTCTAGAGCGAGATCTCTAGTTCTCAGTTTATGTTCTTTTATTAAATTATTATAGATCCTAGTACTTTGTGAACTTCAGTGAGTTATTTTAAACTTTAAGTTCCACCTGTGATAATTTTATAATTATTCTTGTTTATCATTATCTTATATTCAAATTACCCTATTTCCAAGAGTAATGTGTATTACGTGAATGTCTTTGTTATATCACCAATGCATTTGAAGCAGTATTCTTAGTCATAATAAATTCTGATGGTAATACATACTACATTTGCAAGTTCATGCATCATTTGGTAAGTATTTCTTCCATTCACTGAGTCGATGTAACTCACCTCTTCAAATTCTAATTTTTTTTTTTTATATCAAGCTACTAGTAAACCATCTTTAGCTCCGTCCATATCTTTTAAGCCTATTGATTGATTTGGTAGGCAAACCCTAGATGGTAGTGGAGTACACTTTGGACTTGTGGATTATGTTAGGCAGGATTTTTATTTTATTTTGAATAATGTTCATGATTTATAAATAATTGCATGGTTTGTGTGAAATTATTGTACGCAATCCATGATGGACAAGTTATTTGTTTGTTGTTTAGGCCATGGAGGTTGTTTAAATTAAGTTTAAGACTTATACCTTGTGATTTTACTGTTTGTACCAAAGGATAGTCCATATTTTAAGGGAAGCGCTGTCCAAATTTTTATTAGAATTTGATGAGAAACATTTTGTTTAAAATGAGGTTTTGTTTCTATCTTCCAAATCATAATTTGTTTAGATGAATTAAATGCATGAGTCTTGTAACTTGGTAGGTTATTACCTAAAGGTAACTTTCCTACGTTGGTCACATGTCTTAAAGTGAGGCGTAACAATTATGAACAAAACCATGCAACCAATTATGAATACTCTTATATCATTTCAAGCACAATGACAAAGAACAATTTTATAGAAAGGAAAGTGAAAATTCAAAGAGGTTTTGTAAAAAAAAAAAAAAAGTTATCAAGGCTCAACTTGGCCTATTACGAATTAGTTCTTGACTAGTAAAGCCTTAAATGAGGGGGCAAAAAAGGGGCCCTGATTTTCTAAGGCCTATTTTTTTTGCTCTAAACCTAGGGTTAGCCCGCCGTGTCTAGTCCGAATTGATACCCCTAAGAAAAATTAGATGTAAAAGGTGCTTGTTATGCTACTCCAAGAGTAGCATCTTATTTTTTTTATTTTTGTATTTTTCTTATAATGTTTTAAGAAATAATTTTAAAAAATTAAAAAAAATAAAAATTTTCATAATACAAGTATTCAAAAATAAATCCAAAAACAAAGTAAGGAAAAAAAAAAGTAAAAAATTTTATTTTTTTTTATTTTCAAAATTTTCAAATTATTTCTTAAAAAAAAATACCACTCTAAGAGTATGGCATAGTAAAGGTGGTGAAAATATTTTCTACACACTTTAGATTTTTTTTATATATCTTGTCGAAAAATCTCATGTGTTTCGTAGCACTGTTAAAACGAGTGGGCCCGGTCCTCCTTGGGCCACAAGAAAAAAGGGTTAGGCCGAGCCAGTCCTTTTTTTTGCCAGGCCTCTATTTGAAAACCCTAGCCTAACCCTTCAGAGTTTTAGGGCCTAAGCGAGCTTAAATGGGGTTAAAATGGTCTAACTAAGAAAATTAAAAAAATGATAAAAAAATAAAAATTAATCATAAAAATCAACAAAAACATATTATAAATTAATCAAATTGCTACCAACAATATTTTATATATTTTGTCTCTTCCCTTCTCATAATAAAAAATAGAAATTTGTAAATAATTGAAATCAAAATACATGGCCTAAACTAGTTCTGAATATCTAATGTTGATTTATATGACATAATTATTATAATTAGAAGTTTTAACAAGTCATAATGGTACAACATATATATTGGCCCCAATTATTCAATATCGCACCATTTGAATTAAATCACATAATAAATAAGTTAAGCTTATAAATTATAACCAAATCATTAGAATGAATATATATATATTACTTGGGTACTGGCTATATTAATAATGGATGTCTAGATGGTTTTGTATATAATTAGCAGTAGGAATATAATTGTTTAAATAAAAATTGTGTAATTTAGATAAGTTAAGATATTCCAAGTAATTAAATACAATAGTATGATAAAAAGAAATTTGTAAATACTTTATAAAAAATGTGTTTAATTCATATGCTAATTAGGATAAAATATTAATATAAATAAATATAGATATAAAGATAAGTTGTTTAATTCATATACTATTTAGGATAAAAAAATTCAAGCCAAAGGGTTAAGCCGCCGCCTCCTCGTGCTAAGCCCTTATAGGTTCGACTCTTATAGTCTCGCTTAAATTCGTACCTTGATTTTTAAGGCATAAACCAGACCCTAATGCTCTAAAAACGGGTCGGGTTCAAAATTAACAGTACTAGTGTTTGGCCTAGTATAACTAACTTGAGGTGACAATATAGGACAGCTAGTAAAATGAGAAATATTGCGATTAATAAGTTGCTGCAAATGATATTTTGTTGAGAAATAATTAAATATTTAACTGAAATGCAACTTGATATCATTCATTAACATTATATCTTATTTATTTATTATGATATTTTAAATATAATAGTATAATATATTAGTGTATAAAATATTATGGCTGAAGAGTCTAAGCTTTTTGCTCTTCTGAAACTCAGTGCCAATGTAAAGAAGGAAGACAAGGTCTATGTCTATGAGATGTTGCAGCGTTTACGTTCTACAGTGAGGCAGGTATCAAAATCAACTCTTCAAATTATTGAAGATTAGTTCAACTCCAGAGATGCAGCAAAAATTGGGGAAAAACACTGGGATGTTAAAAAGGTATCAAAAGGGATTGTGCAGGGGAGTGGAGTTGTTTTATAGATAGCTTGTTTATAGCTAGACATTTTATGAAAACAATAGAAGTGTTTCCCTCGAAATTAGGGACATCACCATTCTGGCATAGGTAGAAAGCCATCCATATATAGAAATTAGAGCAACAAAGGGTGGCACCATACTGGGAAAGTTTTCAGTTAGGGATTGTTTCTTTGTAAAATCAGAGTCTTCTATAATCCTCTTATCTCGTGCTGATACTTTCATAGACTAAATCCCAAATGAGAAGACACTGTTATAATGAATAATTCCAAGTTATTTCTTTCCTGGGTGCCAAAAAATCAAATGAAAATTTGCATAATTAATTATATAAATATTGCAAATCATGGCAGCACTAGGATTCTCATATTTCAATCTGCCCCCACTTATTGGTAAAGAAATTAATTGCAGTGGCATGCAATTTAATCACTTCCTAGTATATATGTGAGTGGATAATCATTATTCGTTTTAAGCTAATTTATACGTAGATTGTTAAATTATCGAATATTGAAGCAGTGGATTCAATAATTTAGTTGAATAGTGAAGCAGTGGATTCAATAATTTAGTTGAATAGTGAAGCAGCGGATTCAAAGGCATAAAACTAAATTATTGGACCAAAAACTTTCTCCTCCTTTTTCCCCCCTCTTTTAATTGTTATCAAACTTCACTAAATAGTGACTTTATTCTCTTCCAATCATGTTATTTGTATAGATTTTTATTTACAAATTATACTATAATTTATTAAAACTACATCTTAATTTTATTTACAAATTAGAATAATGTCATAAAATACTGTTCTAAAATATTAATTTTTAAATACGCATAAATAGAACTATTTTAATCTTATTTTAAACAATTTTTTAATTAATAAAACAAAAAATATTTTCTACCATGTTAACTAAGTAATGAAAAATCAACTCATTTTCTAAAAAAACCATGTAAATGATATTTTCCATAAAAAAACAAAGGGAGCCTAAATATTAAATAAGTAAAGCATTTTGAAGCTAAATCCGTGGTGCAAAAAGTGAAATAAACATGTTGAATCCTATGCGATCCCAATTCCAAGTATTCACGTTTAAACAATACCAGCAACTGTCAGAATAAAAAAAAAAAAAAGAGAATATTAGCGCACGCAGTTTGGATGCTTGTATTTTTAAATATGTGTTTTAAATAAAAATAATTTAAAAATATATATATATTCGATGTTTGTATGTAATTACACAAAAATAATTTTATTAACAAAATATATGTTTTACTTTTGTATGAAAAAATATAAAAATATTTTTGAGTATGTAAAATTATTAAAGTAACATATAAAAATATTTTTTAAAGAATTTGTGAAATATTTTAAAAATATATTTATTTAAAAAATTTTCTCTCTTTTATATTGCACTTAATTTTTCAAATGCTGCAAATCATGATTTTTAAAGAAATAGGTGAAATTATTTTTTAAAATAATTTTTTATAAAAATCCTAAGCAAATAGTCATTTTATACCGAAACTCTTTTTCTTATAAAAAATAGCAGTAATCCCAACGCGGTCTACCTATGGCTTCACGGATTGATCGAAATCCAAATTGGGAAGATGAGACTTTCTTTAACCCACGACACCCTAAAATAGCAAAGCGAAAATTACAGATAGAATTTTGCAGAGAGACACAAAACATATTTCTGGTGGCCAAAAAGACCCAAAATGATACTAATACATCATTTGCTGACTTTTTTTTTCTTTTTAGTTTATCATTTGGTTGCTATGTCACTATATTTCATTAAATTGCTTAATAATATTAGTTTTGAGGACATTAATAATACATTTTTAAAATTTAAGAGATAATATTAAAACCTTATAAATATAAAAAATAATATTAAAATCTTTAATAAACATAAGGAAGAAAATTAATATTTAACTTAAATATTTTAAATGCTTAATATTATTTAATATACTAAAATTAAGATGACATTGTTGTTAAATTGTCAGTTAGCATTTATCCTTATCTAGATATGATCCCACTAAATAAATTATTTTCTATCTAATTGGGTTGAAGCCAAAATACAATTACAAGAAGAGGTTGTAATGTACACTTGATATTGGGCAAAAGCTATGATAAAGTAGCCTATATCTCAGTTAACTCATGTCCCCTATCATTTTCATGGCCTACTCACAGGGAGCCTCGATCCTAATTTTTTTGGTTGAAATTTTTTTTTTTAGAAAAGAAATTTTTTTAAACAAAAAAGTAGCACTTTATCTAGACTATTCAAAAATTTTTACACAGCTCAAATTTAAAAAGAAAACAAAAAAGTTAGAATCTGGGTCTACTCACATGTCATATATGTCATTTTATATATAATATAACGGTCTATTTATTTAGACTTAATAAAAAATATTTTTTATATTTTTTTCTAAAAAAAAGTCTTTTATAAAAATAAAAACTATTTTATGTTTGGATACAGTAATAAAAAATAAATTTTAAATTAAAAAATAAAATAAATTTCTCTCTCATTTATTAATTTTTTTTTTAAAAAAATAAAAAATTTTAACTTATTTAAAAAAAAATTATTTATTTTTAACTTCTCCTTTTAAAAAAAAATGAAAACATACACTTAATTTTTTTTAAAATTATTTACTCTTAAAATAAATTCATATAATGATGCCTAAATGAGCGTTTGCACAGGGAAGTGCTATATCTAGATGATCCGTGCCACCTGCCCATCTGTTTCATCAAACGAAGGCTGTACACCCAAGATATTTTATTTTATTTTGTCCTCTGTTCAAGTGTAATGATAAAAATGTTGTATCCCTTGGATAATGAGAGAAAAGATACAAGCAGCGAAAGATATAACTTATACGAGTTGTGTAGATTGTAGAGTAACATTATTCTCTCATGTTAATTTTTTTAATTTTTTATTAATTATATTTATTATTATTTTATAACATATTAATAATTAAAAGTATGAAAAAAATATAAAAATAACATTTTTAAGTTTGAAAGAATATTTTTGTACAATTTATTCATTCAATTAGTAATTTGGTTAAGAGTTTCATGCAATTACCTCTTACGTTAATAATTTTTTTTAGTTTAATTAAATCATTAACAATATTGTATTATAATGATTTTTTTAAATTGTATATATATAGTGGCAGCATCCTGAGGGAAGGGAAAATTTACAAGCCACAAGCCATGGACTACCTCACATGGCTGCTTCTGCTGCTGCTCTCCTTTCTGTGGCTATCAATTGCTATCTTCATCTCCAACAAAAGCTCTAATTCTAAATATGCAAAGCTCCTTCCACCAGGGCCTCGCCCTCTTCCCATCATAGGCAACATCTTGGTGCTTGGAAGCAAGCCTCACCAAGCCTTAACCAACCTTTCCAAGAGCTGTGGACCCATAATGACTCTCAAGCTTGGAAGCATAACCACCATAATCATTTCCTCTCCAGACATGGGCAAAGAAGCACTGCACATGAATGACTTAGCCTTCTCTAGCAGAACAGTCCCAGACACTGCCTGCTCACTTGGCCATGACAACGTTTCCATGATGTGGATGCCTGTTTCCGCAAAGTGGAGGGCACTTAGAAGAGCTTGTGCAACAAATTTGTTCTCTCCTCAGCAGCTTGACTCTACCCAGATTCTTCGTCAGAGAAAAGTTCAAGAACTGGTAGATTATGTGAACAAAAGCTGCGAAAAAGGTGAAGTTTTGGATATTGGTGAGGCTGCTTTTACTACAGTTCTTAATTCCATTTCCAACACTTTTTTCTCTCTGGATTCGGCTCATTTTACTTCTGATAAGTCTCAAGAGTTTAAGGAAATGATTTCGGGTATTACGGAAGAAGCTGGAAGGCCTAATGTTGTGGACTTTTTCCCTAAGTACCGAGCACTTGACCCACAAGGTGCGAGAGCAAGAATGGACCATTATTTTGGGAAGTTGCTGGCGTTTTTTGATGGTATTGTTGAAGAGAAACTACGTTTGAGAGCTTCAAAAATGGATTCTTCTATCTGCAATGATGTGCTCGATTCCTTTGTGAATCTCATGATTGATTCTCAATTGACCCGCCAGGAGGTTTTACATCTATTTCTGGTTAGTGCCTCTCTTTCTGATATTTTCTTTACCTGCAATTCTTGGTGTTTTTAATTGTATTGTTATTCGGGATTTGGATAATTTCATGTTAGGAAAAAAATGATAATATCATGTTTGAAAAGAGATAGATACAAAATGCATAAATAATAATTAAATAATGAATCTTAGACATTCTATTTATCACTTTGTAACCATGACAGTTTTATGTTCATTCCGAACATGAGATGATTTTGATTTATTATTCCTCCTTCAATAAAATAAGGGTCATTTTATGCTACAACACCCTTAAATTACAACATCTTATTATTTTTACTTCCCATCACCTTCTTTTGTCTTTACTTTTTTTGTATTATTTGCCTATTTTCTGTTTCTTGTATTTTTTTAAAATTTGTTTGAAACTTGTTTAGATTTTTTTGAAAATTTTAAAATTTAAAAAATATTGTTCAAAGGAAAAGAAAAAAAAATCAAAAATATTTTAAAATTACAATAAATGAAAAATAGACAAATAATATGAAAAGAAAGAAAAAAAATGGTAGAAAGTAAAAATAATAAGGTGTTATAATTAAAGAGTATTCTAGCTTAGCAAGGAAGCCTTTCCTTCTCCTTATCTTGTCACTCTCTTGCCTCCCACATCTTCATTCTCATTATCACTATGGGTTCCCCTCAAAGATAGAGACCCTACAAGATTGCTTATTTTTGTTTCTTTGCTTCTTTAGTATTTTGTTTGCACGTAGATAGAAGTAGATGGAAGAAGTAACCGTTCAAACTCTCAATCCATAGTATCGTCCTAACACTTAGTGGTAGGAAGGATATCAATTAAGCTATGATTCATAGATTACTTGAATAAATTGATATTTTTGTTCTCCACAAATATTACTTTTCTCGAGTAATCTAAAATTAAACTTTATTAATTTAATCTTTAAAATTATAATTTCGTTTCTCTTGACAAATTAAGAGTTAATGGAACTAATGACATGGACCAACCCATTGACCAAATGTCAGCATAACATTTAGACCAATTTGATGACCAATTTGTTACTCCATATGAATTATGTCAATTTTTATAAAGGTACTTTCTACATTACTCCAAAAGTAGTCATACTTTTAGAATAATATTTTTTTTAATTTTTAAAAAAAAAAATTGAAAAAATCTAAACAATTTGAAAAAAATCATAATATAAGTATTCAAAAATAAATAAAAAACGTTGTAAAAAAACAAAGAAAAAATAAATAAAAATTCTTTTTACTTTTTAGATTCTTTTAAATTATTTATTTCAATAAAAATTATAAGAAAAAAAATGTTATTCCAAAAATATGATTATTTTTGGAGTAGCATAAAAAATCCTTTTATAAATCAAACCAATAAACACTAAATTAGAATGAAATTATAGTTTGGAGTACTAAATTAAGGTAGGTGAAAAAGTTGTATATAAAGTATCAAATATCATTTTAGTATTACTTCTTTCACTATATCTAAACGATGGTCATGATTCTGCGATTGGATTTGTGCCAATTTTGAAAGCAGAACCTACTAGCTACCCTTCAATATGCAAACTTCAGTTTACTTTTCTCTTAATTTCTGAAAAAAAAAACAAAAAACTGAAACTTTCAACCTCAATTACTTTTTACTAATACTATACATGTTTATTTTTGAAATGGTGAAATTGTACTAGGATTTATTTGTTGCTGGGATCGACACGACTTCAATCACAGTAGAATGGGCAATGGCAGAGCTTATGCATAACTCAGAAAAACTCATAAAAACCAAGAAAGAGCTTCAGCAAGTTCTTGGAAGAGATGGGAAATTTGAAGAATCTATAATCTCAGAGTTCTCTTACTTACAGGCAGTGGTAAAGGAGACTCTTCGGCTGCACCCACCACTTCCATTTCTGGTACCCTACAAGTCAGAGAACGATGTAGAAATTGGGAGCTTCTTAGTGCCTAAAAATGCAGAAATACTAGTTAATGTATGGGCAATGGGAAGAGATTCTAGGGTTTGGAATAACCCAGATTCATTTGAGCCTGAAAGGTTTTTAGACGGTGAAATTGATTTTAAAGGGCGTTGTTTTGAGCTCATCCCTTTTGGAGCGGGCAGAAGGATATGCCCTGGATTGCCCTTAGCTAACAGGTCAGTGCACTTGATGTTGGCAACTCTTCTGCACAACTTTGATTGGACTCTTCCAAATGGCCTAGAGCCCAAAGAGATGGATATGAGTGAGAATTTCGGGTTAACTTTGAAAAAGACCCAGCCTCTCCGAGCCATTCCCACAAAATATAACGTCTAATATCTTCTGAAGTTGTCTCCCTCCTTTTCCTCTCTTCCAAAAAAACCATAGCTCAGTTCCTCTAGTTTAAAGGATTGCAGCTCTTCTTTGCCTTTTTTTTGCCTTCATATGTTGTTTTATCTTAGTTTATTTTATGTTTTTCAAGAAGTTTTTCTTTGAATTTTACTCTTTTTAGGAGAGAAATTTTCTTCTTATTTGGAAGCTCTTGTTTCTTCATAGAACACCTCGTTCGATATGGTGTATTTGAAGATTTCCTTTTCTACTCACTAGATCTTCAATATGAGCTACATCTAAAAAGCTGAAGATGTTTTGAAGCTCAAACGAGCTGTGAGGTGTTGCTTTGGCTTCCCATTGTTTCTTTCAAATTTTTTTCTTGTTTACATTTAAAATTGTATTTCTAATGGTAGTTTGTAAATTTGCTTGCAACCTCAGTTGTGTATTTGGGAGGTGTGTTGCATTGTCTTTTTTTATTTATTTATTTGTCTTAAAGTGTATGTTTGATCAGCTGTATTATAAGTTTTATTTGCATGCTAGTCTTCTGAAACTATTGGGCTATGTGCCGTAATGAGTTTCTTCATGTCTTTATAAATGAATGTTCAAAAAAACATATTAGATGTGATGAGCTTGTGAATCCGGTTTAGGCATTATTTTATCCTAGTTTTTTTAATTATTTATTTAAAAATGATAAAGAGTTAATTTACTTTTTTGTGAGGTAATTATCTTTTAATTGGTGGTTATTGTCATATAGCCTACTTTTTTTTATATTTTTTTTATTAGTTAATTTAATTTTTTTATGAGTAGTTATTACCATATTACCAACCAAAATCTCCCAAAGTAATTTATATTATTAGTATAGATAAAATTTGTTGGGTTTTATTAAATTTGATAAAAGTCATGCTTACAAAAGTGGATCCATGATCAATTTTGCATGTGACGATAAAGTGTGTTTTATGATTTTATCAACTTCAAGTATTATCATGCTATACATTTTTTGGATCTAGTTGTTATCCCTAAGTATTTATGATACAAGCATAGTTTTTAAAATTTCAAAAAATATTTAAGCTTACAAACAGGTGAAAACAAAACACCAAGCAAACAACTCACGGTTAGTAAGAGAAGTAAAATAGATAAGAATTTTATATACCTCTTGTAGTCACTTTAATCTTGCAATTTGCTTCTCAACCAAGCACACTGACCGCCTATTCTTTGAGAAGTACCAATCTACGAAACCTACAGTGAATATGTTTACTGATTAGAACAAAATAAAATATTAAAGAATAATAATTGATAACTTTTAAAATTAAATTAGAAAGCCTTCCCCTTTGTTCCTCTTAGTGTGGCATGTGGAATTGTACTTTTAAATCACTCAAATTGTTTTTTCAAACTCACAACACTCTTGACTTTAAGATAAATTTTTCTCTCAAAGTTTTCATCTTTCTCAAGTGGACGACTAGTTCACTTTTTTTCTCTCAAAATATTTACTTGTATAGCCACAAGAGGAAGAAGTTGCATATATATATTATGCTAACCCTAGATTATGTTAGAGCATTTGAGTGTAATTTAACCATTCAATTTTTAACCATTAGAGATTCATACGCTTACTAATGAGAAATATTATATAATCAGATTTTTTAATAATTTATCAATTAATAATTATATTATTAATTTTGATAATAACATATTTTATTTAAAAATTAAATTAAACATGTGTGGCTTTTTAATTGGTCATGTTTGAATTAAAAATTCAAATAAATAAATTTTACTTAATTAAATCTCTTTAACTTAATTAGTTTCTTAGTGAATCAATGTTGAAAATTAAAACTTTTTTAATTTTCAACATTTATTCACTTACATAATTTGGATAATTATGAGGGAATATATTTGACCATGTTAAAGACTAATACTCTCTTCTTTGGCCGTACACCTCTTGTCACAACGTGACGCCCAGTGAAAAACCATCATTTTATGATCTTTAGGCGTGTAAGGAAAAACACAAAGAAAAATGGAGTCACTACCAATTAATTAAAATGATAATTGGGATCCTAAAAAAAGAAAGGAAAACTGGCCCTTGGAACCAGAGGAAGGGTTCGGGAATCTAATTACGTGCGGGGAAGGTGTTAGGCACCCCACAACGTCCATCCTTAAGGATGGTTAATCTAAATTGTTTGTGCTTACAAATTTAATGTATTTTAATTATCCATTTTATTAATACGATCATAATGGACAAGGATGAAAAAATAAATAACTAGACATGCCTTACCAAATAAGTGCCTACGTACCCCAAAAGGGATCAAGGTCAACGTAATTCAGAAAAGTTTAATTAAATTGATTAAGCGAAAAGACCTTAAGATATTTAGGGGAAATTAAATTTCCACTTAAAGTCCGGATGGCAAATCATGACATTGGAGAGAACGTGCCTCCACTGAATGCCTGTAAAAATTGAGACTTTGGGAAAATAAGATTCCACTGAAAGTCCAAGAAAATATGAACTTCGGAGAAGATAAACTTCTACTGAAAGTCTATTAAAAGTTGAGTCATTGGAGTAAGAATAAAATTTATGAAAGTCATGTGGCAAAAACGAGGTTTGTAAAAGAAGTGGGGCTGAAATACCACTTTTGAAAAATAAGAGGCCAAAATGTAATTACTAAAATGGTGGGGCCTGAAATGAAATTGTAAAAATATAAGGGATCAAAGTGAGATTATTGAAAGATTGGGGTCAAAGTAAAATTATTGAAAGACTAGGGGTCAAACTGTGATTTCTTGAAGAGTATTGAGGTCAAAACTCAAATTTTAAAAGTATTTGGTCAAAATTTGAATTTTGAAAAGTATTGGGGTCAAAACTCAAATTTTGAAAAATGACTTTTAGACTCCACAAAAATGTTTGATTGGGCTTTTAGACCCCTAATTTTAATAAAGTTTTTGAAATCCCCCTTTTTTTTTCTCAATGGGCATTTGAAATCCATTTCAAAAACTTAATTTAGAGAGGCCCTTGAAGCCTATTTTGAAAATCATCTTGGATGGATTCCTTAAATTCATTTTAGCCTTGTATAGAGGAAACATGGCCTTAGGCCCACCACCTATTGGATTAACTATAATGAGTTGATTACGTGGGTCATTGGAACCCATTTGAATCATATACTTTGGAGATAGGGACCTTTTTGAACCCAATTTTAGAGAATAATACATTAGTCTTTTAAAATTAGGCTTTGGGACCCTTCTTGGAAGATAAATCAATGGGCCTTTGGAGCCTTGTTTGGAAAACGAATCAAATGAGACCCTGGAACCCAATTTATATCCTTAACTCAAAGCAAAGTTTTTTTTTTTTTCATTCATGCCCTATAAATTTTCTTTTAGAAATTATGACCAAATTCCCTAAGCCATTAATGAAAAAATTATGTCCAATTTAGTCTGCAAGAGTCCCCCATGCTTCTTAAACCAACTGAATCACAATGGTTTTTTATTAATACAATCTTAGATTCATGCCACCAAATCTTAGAAGAAAAAAAAACTATCCCATAAACCGTTGCTGCCCAGAATTTAGTGTATTGAAAAGGAAAACACCTCGTTACCTATGACATTCCTAATACAACAGAGGAGTATTATGACAGTAAGTCTTGGCTGAGAACCAGATCATGCGAAAATCAATCAGCAGATGAGGAATAACATATCCTACAAAATCAAACAAAACTAACGCTAGTTTTGGAATTAACAGACCCATCTTCAGTAAAAATCAATTCATATGAACAAAACCAAACCATGGGATAATCATTCAAACGTTATTCTAGAATGCAAGCTATTCTGAAGCAATTAGATATTCATATAGTATCAAA
>JASKGM010040917.1:0-19123 GCA_034509205.1 Ceratonia siliqua
CTCTTTGACTCATTCTACATCTTCCATATTGACTCCTAAAGGATTGGGACAAAATTTAAGGATAAAATATGGGGAAACTAGTTAAAATCACTTTAGTCTAAGTTCAGAGTTCATATTTTACCATTAAGTAACTTGTTTATGGGTGCTCTGATCCTCATTGGTATGTGCAACTGTTAGACGAGCATGTCATTCTAGAATAAATATTATGCTAATGAGGGTGCTGGCTAACTTGAATGTTATTTGATCATTAATAAAAATAGATTAAGCGCCCATAGTATTGAGAATTCCTAAATTGTGAATGAGGAATTTTGAGAAATTGATAAATCAGGGGTGAGGTATACATTTTGATTTAGTCCATTATAGAGGGTACTGTTAGGTAATGGGATTTTAACACGGGTCCCAAGCTTATAACCACCTAACAAATAAATAAGAAGGAAAATGAGATTGGGTTTCAACGGCCCAATTAGATCATTTCAAAAAGGGGAGTCCCCAAAAGGCCCTTTAAATTAATTTCAAGTGAGCCCAGCGAATTTACTCAAAACGGGTTTCAAAGGCCCATTGTCCCTTTTGGGAATTTCATTCCGAAACCATAAAATAACTCAAGTTTTCATCTCCAATATTTTTAGAAATTCAAGTTTGACCTTAGGCTTTTGGGAAATCCTATTTCAGCCCAATGTTTTCAAGAATTCAAGTTTCAAGGGCTCAGTTAAGTATTTTTCAAAGAACGTTACGAAACCTAATACTTAGGTCAATTCTCTAAAACTTTGTCTCAAACTAAGAATTTTTTACCTTTTGACCCCCATTTTCTAGAAATTGTGTTTCAACCCCACATCTTTTATAAATCTTATTTTTGCCCCTTGACTACTATGAGTTTCACTCTTGCAACATTCAAAGGACTTTCAGTAGAAGTTTTATCTTCTCCGAAGTTCTGTTTTTCATGGGCTTTTAGTGGAACCTTATTTTCCCAAAGCCCCAATTTTTCACAGGCATTTAGTGGAGGTCTATCCTTCCCAATGTCCTAATTCATCTTTCCAGCTTTAAGTAAAAATTGAATTTCTCCTAAATGTCCTAATGTCTTTTCGCTTAATCAACTTAACGAAATTATTTTTGAACTACGTTGACCTTGATCCCTTTTGGGGTACATAGGCACTTACTTAGTAAGGCAGGTCTAGTTATTTATTTCTCCATCTTTGTCCATTATTATTTTATTAATAAAAATGAGTAATTTAAATAAATTAAAATTTTTAAAGCACGAACAATTTAGGGTAACCATCCTTAGTGATGGACGTTGTGGGGTGCCTAACACCTTCCTCACACGTAATTAGACTCTCAAACCATTCCTCTGGTTCTAAGGGCTAGTTTACCTTTCCTTCATTTTTTAGGATCCCAATTATCCTTCTAATTAATTTGTGGCAATTCTCATTTTCTCTGCGTTTTCCCTTATGCGCCCAAAGTAATAAAGCGATGGTTTTTCACCGGCCGTTACGTTGTGCTATACAAGAACCAAAACCAAATTTCTGAACTGACTTAAAAATATTGGACCCTCACTTAAAATATTTAATTGGGCTTTTTGGAATCCCAATTTCAAAATAATCTTAATGAACCTTTTAAAACCTCTTTTTTCTTTTTTTCAATCCAAATGGGCCTTTGAAACCCTTTGAGCCTTTGAAACCCATGTTTAAACCTTTGAATTTACTGACAGGCCTTTGCAGCCCCAACTTTGATATTTTATTGGAGGCAAGACTGGGCTTTGGATTGGTTGCCCACTTACTTGACCCAATGATTTTTTAGTGCAAAACACCACACATCCATTTTGGGAAACTCATTTATTTTCAGAGAGAAACCTTTTGCTCCTTTATTTTGCTTCATTGTATTATTAATAGGCATTTAAGAAAATATATAGAGTGCCTTGAACACCTTTACTCATTGGCCTTAATTAATCATGAGTGAAACGAACCTCCAGAATAATCCTACAGTGACAAAATAGCAGTCTAAATGCTAGAACTATAAAGGATGCAAATTGTTTTAAATCAACTTTAACCAAAGGATTTGAACCAAAACCCACTTTTAAACAATCAAATAACAACAACCTAGATCAACCACACAACTAAAACACTGCAAATCCAAGACAATTCTGGATCAAACAGATTTAGCATCTGCTCTAAGTCAGATTTGAACAAACCCAAATTCTATATCATTTTTCATAGCATCAGATTACTCAAGCAAACTAGATAAACCGAAATCATTTCCATGTTGGATTTAAACCATATTCAGTTTTAATAAAACTGAAGCCCAAAGATGATGCCATGCCTATACCAGAGGCAACCTCCCTTGACTCAAAGTGTAATCCTGATATACAGGCTGAACTGAGAATAAAACCCCAAAAAAACCTAGTGTTGAACCTAAACTTCATCTTATCTCAGATGATTGATGCAAATCTTCATTGAGTTTGGATCAATGACCAAATTTGTTTTAGGAAGACTTTGTAAATGACTTTGAATCATTTTTTTCTTAGATGCAAGCTAAAAATCAAAATTTGATCATCACACAGAAGAAAAAAAGGATTGCAGACCTCAAACAAAAATATGAACAAATTTGTTCAGTGAACTAAAAATCACCTAAACCCAAATTGAAACTAGCTCTGGACCATGGATGAAAACAACTTAGAATCATCCATTTAAGCAAACAACATCCTTGCGGGTTTAGGACAAAAGGCAAAACACAAATCGAATCAAACAAAGATCGAAACTAAATCTAATCTTAAATTAAAAATAGCATTTACACACAGCTATAATTAATTTGGAATCAGAAACCTTGCCACGGAACCACAAATCGCATTCGATTCACAACTTAACACAACGGCTAATTAGAAAATGTGGTTTGGCCATTAATTATTCAGAATCATGAGTGATGCATGAAAAATCGATAGTGAACCTTCCTAACCTAACAACGCTAAATTAAATTTTGAACCTCACAATATGAATCAATACCAAAAATTAATTTCCAAAATCACATACCATAAACTCATGTTCGAAATCGTGAATCGATTTGAAATTTACAGATTAAAACAAACTAGGCCAACATTGATTCTGGGCTAAACAATAGGACAAGTTAAGAAAAAAAAAAGGAGAATATGAGGGGCAAAACCTTAAGCCAATAGATTCCCTCTTCCAGGATGTTTCAACAACAGCATCCCTTCCTTCCGTTCCGTCAATCTCCTCTATTTCCTTGATTTTTCAAATTTCTTTTAGTTTCTATCGGGCTCCACCTTCCTCTCGGTCTTTCCTTTCTCTTCTTATTCGTATACCCCCCCTCTTTGATATTCTTCTCTTTGTTTTATAGGCGTAGAAGGGAACTAAATCTCGCGGAAAGGGGGTCGTAGACGCTAAGAATCCCCTGGGCAGTGTGTGTTGCGCATGGGGGTAGCAAGACCATGGAGGAGCAGCAAAACGCATGCGGATTTTGGCTATGGCAGAGGTGAAATTGCAAAAATGAGAAAGGGATAGGGTAAGGTAGAGACGAATGGGGAATAGAGGCAAGCCGTGGAGCATCAAATGGGGGAGGTCGTATAGTGGCATGGGATTGACACAGAGCAGAGTAGCAGAGGGAAAGGGACATAAGCGTTTAGGGGATGAGTGGCGCTATTAGGGTTAGGTAAAAACAAGTTCCCGGTTGTCTTCTTGAACCAGGTCAAAATTGGCGGATTTGGGCCATGTGATTGGGTTGAGGGTGATGGGCTGTAAAAAAAAAAAAAAGGATTTTGGGCCCTTTGATTCTTCTCTCTCTTTTTTTTTTGGGGTTATAATTTCCTTTTTTATATATATATATTTTATTTTTAATTATCTCTTTATTTCTTTAATTTAATTTTGTATTTTTTTCAACCTATTATTTATTATTATTATTTATTTTATCATTATTATTATTTTTTAAAAGAAAAATTTATTAGTATCAATTTTTTTTTACTCGGACAAAATTAGGTATTTATAGAAACTGTTTCTTATAGATTTCTTAAGGGGAAAAAAGGAACTTACCTGTAGATTTTTCCCTATAAAATTCCGCAAGAAGGTTTTAGTAGGGATTTTCTTGGGAAAAAATATGAAGAAACGTACTTGCGAATTTTCCCCCATCAAATTCCATAAGTAATTTTCCTAGGAAAATCCATAGGTAATTTTCTGCTGATATTCCTTTGAAAAAATCCATTAGTAATTTCCTAGGAAAATCCACAAATAATTTTCTGTAGATTTTCCTTTAGAAAAATTCGCAAATAAATGGCCTGCATATTTGTTTTCACCAAAAAAAGCTCTGAAAATCTACATGCACTTCAACACACCAGCATAGTTTCGTGTGACATTTCATACAAAATAGATTAATTAATATAAATAAATTAAATACAATATTATAAAAAAATAATTATAATATAATTAAAAAAGGTATAAAAATATTATTTAGTTAAATACAAATATTGTTCAGTCAAATTAAAATAAAACGTCACAATATTCAATCCACATTATTATCAGAGTCATCATCATAATTTTGTTTAGCGTATGGAGGTGGTTCCTGAGAAGAAGAGCCTATTTGATTAATGCACAAACATTCTAAAACTTGAGCTAACAATCCTCTTGTTTATGTAAGCTCAGTTCTCATTATGGCATTACGTTATCGTTCTTTTTCTGATTGAGCTTGCAACTTATGTTGGCTCATTTTGAGGTGATTAAATTCCTTAAGAACGCTTAACATATAGGCTATTGAACTAGAAGAGAAGGATCTTTTGAACATCTGACCCACAGATCCTAATCCAAAGATCCTTCCCTTCTTCTTTCCACCAATTGCATCTAACCATGTGTCTATATCAGATGGCATAGTAACTAATGGTTGACTACCATCTGAAGTATCTCCTTCGTCAATCGATGAGCTATGAGAGACAGTTCAACCCTTTTCTTCTCAAAATCTTCCTAAACAAATAATTAAAAATTAAATTAATAATGGTGAGAATATTAAACTTAAATATAATTTAATGTTTAGCAACTATTTACATAAGCTACTACAGCATAATTACTGACCGAACTTTGATATTTCTTTTTCCAATGGGTACGAAAATAAAAATCTGATAGTAAAGGATTTGTCCCAGTCTCAGCCTTCTATACTTGATAAAAAAAAAATTTTGTTATTAACATTAGACATACTAATAAACTTGGCAGTAAGAAAAAAAATAATAAATGGACATGATGTAGTATGGAACCACCAGTATGAAGCAAGTCACCTGCACAGGAATCATGATTCGTTCTATTTTTGATTGGTCTTCGTTTGAAATGAATCAGACTCCCAATAAGCCTTCATCTCTTCCCATACAGTGTCCCCCATCCAAACCGGTTTTGCGTTGATGTGCTCTTGAACTTATTTATAAATCTGGCTCATTCTGGATGATGCTTTTCTCTCAAAATTGTGACAAATTTGGTCGATATGGCTAGGCGCCCACCCAAACCTTTTCTGCAATTGTGATAAGTTAGACATATTACATTTACAAAGTTAACAATCAATGCATGCACATTGTTAAAAGAAGTTTTTTATTCTTGTTACCTTAAATTCTTCGAACTATATATCCTGAGTGGTTATATCAAACTGTTTCCACGATGGTTTAGCTATGTTAAACTTACTATGAATATAGGAACTTATGCCATCAATCACCGAATTGTGAGGATCGAACATATTCAAAATAAACATAAGTCATTAACATTAATTTAAAAATGCATAAACAATACAACAGATTATGAGAAAAAAATTTTGCTCTATCCAGGGATAATTGTCACCCTGTGCTTCCTTGACGAAGCTAGAAGAAGTGCTCGATGTTTGATAAGTTGGTTGAGGTTAGGGAGGGTCTGGCATAGCAGTTTGGGGTGGGATATCTTTATACAGGAGAAGAAATGATGGAATTATAGGGGGAATATGAACTTGTGATGATTACGAGAAGGCCAACTGTGAGATGGGCAGTTGTGAGATAGGTAGTTGTGAGATAAGCAGGTATGAGATAGGTGGGTGTGAGATAGGTAATTGTGAGATGGTCGATGAAGTTAAAAGTCATCTCTTGATTTTCCACCTTTATGAGATTCCATTGATCTTGTAGTGAAGTTGTTGATAACAAAATTAGCAAAAATATGTAATATAATTAAAGCTAAAAATAATACTTAAATTGAAGTATAAAACAATAACAAACAATGCAGCACTTATTACTCAAAGAGACATTATATTTTATTGATCAAATAATAATCAAATTAACAATAATGTATATGCTAGTAAAATGTTTTTATATCATTCATCCTCGCCCTTGTCCTCGTCCTTATTGCCATCAATAAACTCTACTTCTTCATCTTCATTTGATGGAACCTCTTTATTTTCATCATATTCAATGAAATTATCTTCTTCCATCCCATTTACCTCTACTACCTCTTCCCCATTAGATTCATAATAGTGTAATTCTGCAGGTAAGTTACCTCCATTATCTCATGAGCATGAGAATGATCTGCTTTGGTATGCCACCTCCAAAGTATGCATTTGATCCACATTTCCCCTTTATTTTGTTTTGATTACCATAAACTAATCAACCTTATCCCTATACTAGCCAGGATATGATGCATAATAAACTTAATTTACTGTTGAGGGAAATATAAAAGGGACAAACTTTGCATTTCTGCAGCTTTTTTGAATCTCAACGATGTCATATTGTCTATACACTCATCCTACGCTTCAAGGGATCAAACCAATCATAGTAAAACAATACTAATCTCTTAATGAGTTGTCTCAGTCATTCCAATTCAAAAATTTCTTTAAGAACACTATAGTAGTCATTTGAATTTTCACCTTAACCGATGCCACAAACACACACCCCATTGTTGTATGTTCTTTTGCTTTCATCCCTTGCAAAATTTCAAAACTTGTATCCATTAACATAAAAAATGAACCATGACTTTTCTTTTCACAAATGTCTAATTGAGAGGTTATACAAATAAGAATGATGTGATATGATAAGTTGATTAATGTTTACATATTCCTGAAACCATTATGGAAAATCAGATTCTATCTGTTTATCAATGACATCATTGTTGATATTACTGTAAGTATCTTTCAAGCATTTGATCTAAATACTGTAAATGAGGACATTAACATATTAGTTTTAAACCATTAGGAAGGAATATTGAACAAGCTATTGGCATTCTACTTACTTGAGAAATGGTTTGATCTCATCACAGTTTAATAGAACATGTAGATGTGCTGCAACGATTTTTTCATCATTTAGCCATCTATTTATACATTAGCCAGCCATGCGACCATGATAATTGAAGATTGATAGAGTTGGTTGCATTCTATCACCCTAAACTCCATAATCATTGCGACTAACTCTAGTTGTACTTGTTTGAATTTGTGGATCAAAATAATGGGAGAAAAAATAGGACATCTCTTGAACCAAGTATGCTTGGTATATTGAGCATTTCACACATGCTTTGTTTTTCACCATTTTTTTAGTTTTATTGAAGAACCTATAACACAACTTAAGTTCAACCTCATGATATATGTAATTTAAAATATGTTAACATGACAATTCAATAACAAAAGTTGGTTACCTTTCAAACAGATTCATCCAAAGGTATTGAACGAGCACCACCTGCCCTAACTTCATTGGTAAATGAATTAGTAGGTGCATCATGGAGTCAAAGAATCTCGGTGGGAATATACGCTCTAACTTACATAGTAGAACAACAACGTTTTGTTTTAACTATAATAGATAATCCTCGCATAACACCATTGAGCTCAAGTCTCTAAAGAATTGGTTCCGAAAAGTGAACCAAAGGCAATTGGAAGAAGATATTCCACGAAAACATGACAATCATGACTCTTCATCTCGAATAGTTTTGCTTCATTTGTATCCACATATCTAGGTAAATTGGAGGCATATTCGTTGGGCATCTTTAACTCTTTCACCCATTCACATACTTGGCATTTTTGTTCCAATGACAAAGTGAACTTAGCCTTGGCTTTTGTCCATGTCCTGTTGGAATTAGATTGCTATTCCAAATCCTTTCGTCTATAATACTTTGCTAAGTCTATTCTTACCTTTGTGTTATCCTTGGTTTTTTCCTTGTTGTCTATGACAATATGGAAGACATTATCAAATACACTTTTTTCTATGTGCATAACATCAAGATTAAGTCGAATTAGGTTGGTTCTTAAATATGATAAATCCCAAAATATGATTCTTTTTGTCTAATTACAAGATACCTCATATCTTGAAAAATGGCACGGGCCAATTTCAGTTATCTTTGAAAGGCAACAGACCCTTATCCATACTTGGTCCCCATTTAATCTAAGAGAAGGCATGCATTTCTCTATTCTATTTTTGTAGAAAGCATCTTTGTTTCTTCTGAAAACATGATCGGAAGCAAAAATTGATAGTGACAATCAAACCAAGAGTTTTTCCTTCCATATTTCAGCGTGAAAGCTTTTGACCACTCCATGCATATGAGACAAGCTAATTTTCTAGTAGTACTCCATCCTGACAACATACCATATGCAAGAAAATCATTTATTGTCCACATCAATGAAGCTCTCATAAAAAAGTTTTGCTTCATCAATTAATGGTTGTAAGTACACATTAATCATACTTTTTGGATTTTGTGGGCCTGAAATGATCAGAGTTAAGAACATGTAAGGAGCGGTCATACAAAGACTTGGTGGAAGATTATATGGAGTAATAATTACTAGCCAGTAAGAGTATTGTGATCCAGATTGCCCATAAGGTGTGAAACCACCATAACATAAGCCAAGTTTAACATTTCGAGGCTCTGAGGCAAATTTTGGATGTGTTTAGTTAAAATATTTCCATGCAAGTCAATATGAAGGGTGACACAAGACACGTTCTTCCCTGTAATTTTCATAGTGCCACTTCATATGCTCCGCATAAGTACCAGAAGCATACAACCATTGAAGTCTAAGGATGAGGGGCAAGTAATGCATTATCTTGTAGGTAACCTCCTTACCTATTTATGCACTATGTGGTTAATAGCGAGGTTCTTAACAAAACTTACACACTCTCAAATTGTTGTTATCTTTGTAATACAACATGCACCCATTAATGCAACAATCAATTTTATTGTATGTAAGACCAAGCCCTGACACTAGCTTCTTTGCTCTTCTAAAATCAGTTGGTATCTTATTTTTAGGGTAGTTTGTATCCTTCATAAATTGTGACATTGCATCAAAACATCCTTAGGACATATTATAATCATACTTCAAGCTCAACATTCCAACGGATAGAGACAATTCAGAATAATTTGTACATCCTGGCCATAATGGTTGCTGAGTAGACTTCAACATATCATAAACCTTTGCAACACCCATATTCGGAGGCTTCTCTACATTGTGCTCAAAATGCTACCCAAAACCTACACCAGCAGCATCAAACACCATGCCTTGGTATCTATTCACATGTTCATAATTCATAAACAGAGGCTTTTTTACATTTTGTTCGCATGGCTACCCACTTGCTTGACTGACCTTAAAGTTATAATGACCCATTACACAACTACTTGATGCAGCTGAACGCATATCAAAATCTTGGCTAATTTGAGGTGTTTCCTCTCCATGTGATGTCCAATACCAATATCTTAGTATAAAAGCCATTTGAAATAAGTGAACGTTCACCTTATCTGAGGTTAAGTATTTTTCATTCTTACACCATCTACATGGACACCTAATGGCTCCCTCAGTCAAATATATGGTTGTTGACAAGCAAAGTTCATAAATTCTGCCATGCCATTCAAAAATTCATCGGTATATTCACTTTTATATTACACAAGACTATTATACATCCATATTCTATGTGTAGGGGTTTCCATTTTGTTACCTCTAGACATGTCAACAAACAAAACGTAAATTATTGAAGGAAAATAGAATTGAAATACAAAAATTTCATTTTCAAAAAAAGTTTATGTTCACAAAAGTTTTATTTTTACAAAAATCTGGGCAGAATTTCCCCTAAAATATGAGCATTACAAGGGTACGCCCCACAACAAAAATGGGTGCACAATGCAATATTTAACTAGTCATAGTATCCATGGCTTTAAACAGTAAAGACAATACAATTAACCAGTCATAAATGCAATACTACACATAACACAGTTATTACAACATGACCCATGCAAATTCCTAAACAAAGTTTTCTTTGGAATTAGAAACTTTACATAATCTGGGATTTATTCTCAATAACACGAAACATGCCAATCATAGCTCACAAAATAAAATAAAATAAATAACAAAACAAAAATAAGAAGCAAACAATAGACTAGCAAAAACTTACCTCCTTGGAGGAAGGAAACTTGTGGTATAGAAAGAATGAAAGAAACTTGTAGTATTAAAAGACACTTACTACTATAACAAATAATAAAACACTCTTATAAAACAAATAAAGAAAATCTTATACAGTTCACATCTTCCCAAGAGAACTTGGGAAAAATTCATAATTTGGGAAAACTCATAAATTCACATATACATTTCACTTATTTCAAAACATCCTAAATCATGCTTAATGATAATAAAATTAAATCATAATATAGAATTATAGTTTTAGGCATCCAGAGATAAGTAGATATCCACTCACTAGGTTAACTTTGGAAGCTCGGTTTTCAATTTCCACACTTTTTCCCACTTTAAGGCTATCATGGTTCCGAAGGGCTTGTTTCAAATATTCCTAAGTACATGAATATATGCATATCACTTTAGTATACTAATTCTACCCCTATTTTCCAATATGATTACTACAAATTAGAGAGGGACTTTGATTTGTGATTAAATCATTAATCTGATTCCAAATTGACATGATTGCATGTATAGGGAAATATACAAACTAAACCAATCAACCGATTAATTTTTGTCTTAAGAATCGTAGTTTAGGCTCGTGAACATACATGCCACCATTATGTCTATATAGTTTGATTCCCATTAATGTAGCATTCTATAGCTTCTGACTATGTATAATGCATTTTAGAAAAAAAAAAAAAATTTAGCACACTTGTCATGCCCCAATTCTAAACACATAACCGGCATAGGAAACTACCACTAAGATAATATCCTACCAGTCTTCAAGACATGTAAACCAATAATCTTGAACAACCCAAATGCAATTTAGCTTAATAACACCTGAAACATTTGCTTTCCATTTTTACAAAAAATTTGACAAATTTTTTCCGAAAATATTGACTATCCCAAGGATACAAAAAAATTACCAAACAAGGAGGACAGGCCCACCAAACAAACATCATGGCCTCCATGGCCCAAAAACAACAAAGAACTCTACACATAAAACAATACTACTTGACAATATTAAAATCATTATTCTACTTTTATAGTATTTTATAGGATAAATTTATCATACAAAGACACCATAAAGATTCAAAACTATATATAATAGTGTGTGTATATATATATAAAGAAGTGCAATGTCTTAGATTAATCTAATACAGTATTTTAAAATTATATCACTAAAGACTTTTAAATTTCTATGAAACAACATTGGTAAATACTGGCACTGGCATAGACTCTTCTTATTCCTTGTTTAAGACTATATCTTCTATTCAAATTGACTCATTGAATAATTGTAGAATGAAAGGAATTATAACTAATTAAAATTGATTTAAGGGATGAAATAAAATGATTGGGTAAAAATCTATGCCAATTTTTTAAGTGACATATTTTTCGTATATATTTGAGAATCAGTTTAACAATTACAAAATACCTGTATGATTCTAGTTAGGTGCTATTGACACTAGACTTTGAATTTAAAAATTAATGGAAATTAATATATTGATAACTGAAATAATATAAATTTAAGATGTATGATGAAATAAGTTGTAGAAATAATTTTTGGGCTCTTTCAAAACAGGCTTAATTTTCATTTTTCCACTCAATTAAGCAACATCCATGTAAACCAAGAACATAATGTAAAAATACTTCAAAAGATGAAAGCAAATTCATAGATAAAACTATGTCAACCAGTATAGCAAACATAAATATCACTGAAATGATGTCAAAATCTACTTACGAGATTATAAGCAATTTGGCCACAATCATTCTATTTGGGATTTACCTAAGAATCAGTTTGCTACACCTAATCAAAACCCATAACTTTAGAATAGAGCCAAGTTCTTGTTCAGTATCATCCGAAAATGTCGATTTACTTACCTAGATCGAAGATGGTGATGAACCCACAAATTCCTACCACCAGTCGACGCCCAAGAGGAGCTCCCATGGACACAGCAGCGGCTGGAGGAGATGACGGCCTGGGTAGCGTAGGATGACGGAGAGAAGGAAGAACCTCATGTGAGAAGATGAAAAACATAAGGGAATCTTCAGTGGAGCAAGGCGCCGAATGAGAGATGCAGGAGAGTGAAATTTCTGGCCTTTTCAGTTTAGGGGTTTTTTGAGGATGAAGCAGTGACTGAAATATGGTAACCACAGAGGGAGAGAGAGGACTCCAGGGAAGCACAACGCACTAGGAAAAGCTTCAGATGTCTCTAGTCAACATAAAGCTGGGCGTACAAAAACAAGTAAATAAAGGCAAAACACAAGGTACAGAAACAGAGAGAAAGGCGCGAGAGATCAACTAGCTCAAATGATTGTAAATATTTAATTTTGTCTAATTATTTTATTTTAAATAAATTTAAAATAAAAACAAATAAAAGAAAAAAATCAATAAAAATAAAAAGTAAAATAATTTTTAATAGAAAATTAGTCAAAATCATTTTATATTCATTTCATTTTTTATTTTATCTTATTTTATTTTTTATTAGGAAATACCTTAATTAGAAAGTACCCAACTTTTATTTTTACCCCAATGCCTATCCCTTTTATTTTCCAGAAACATAAAAAAAAAAAAAAACCATCCAGCCTAGCCAAAGAAATACATGAGCATGAGCCCACAAATTGATGCCTAACTCACAACCCAGTCCAACCCGGATTAGGATCCCAGTCTTTTCGGCTAGGTCCTTATCCTACTTTTCTTAAAATCTGAGCCATTCAAAAATATTTGAATGGTTCAGATTTAATATCATCTTTATTTTTTTAAAAAGTAAACTTTGCCTTTTAATAGAAAAATATCCCAGCGCAAAGGCTGAGATCTATTTCCGTCCAACCCATTCCTCCAACATGACCCATTTAACCTATTTCCCCTAAACCTAGCCGTCACTCTCACAATTTCCCCAAACCAAACCCTAACGCCCTTTCCCTTTTCTCCTGCCGCCTCTCCCTATTTGTGCTCCAAAAGTGGTTCCCTCTCCTTTATTCCCATATCTGATTTCTTTCCCTTTCTCCTGAAACAAAAAATTTGATTCACATTCTCTTTGTGATCTAGTTTTGCTTTGATTCTAGATATAATTCGTGTAACAAGGTTTATTTCTGATGGTTCAAAGTTGGGTTCAAGTCTAGAAGTAGCTAGAATGCCAAGTTATATTTCTGGTCTTGGTTCAAATATTGGACTGAATTTAATGATGCAAATATATTTTGATTATGGGTGGTCACTTGGAAGCATAAATTATCTCTCTGGCTCTTGAACTCAGGTTATAATACTTTATGCTATAATATGTCTTTTTTTGGATTGCTTGATTACTTGTCTACTGGGTTGTATGCATTTTTATTATCTAGTTTGTAAATATTTTTACCTTATTTGTTTAGTTTATTTATGTTCAGATTTGTGTGTGGCATAGATGTTGGTTTTTTTTGTAAGGCATAAATTTTTTTTTCCTCCTCCCTATTATTTGTTAGCTTTTATTTTCTTATTATTTCCTTCTTCCATATATGTATTTACTTTAACTCTTTTTTGTTGTTATTATTTCTCTCATAGTACATATTATAGGTGTTAAGACAAGGCGTCTGACGCCCAAATAGATACGCCCAAATAGATGATAATGAACTATAAGGATTTGTTGGGCTCCAAAGTTTTTTTTAATTTTTTATAAATGGATGGAGGTTTTGACCAAAATAAAATCATGGGTTCATCTCCTTTTTTTTAGCTGGTGGGTCAAAGGCCCACAACTCATTTTAACAAGCTTCAGGAATTAAATGAGAGTTGTCCAGGGAAGCTAAAATCTTTTTGTTCAAAAAGCCAAATTAATAATTTCAAAGGGGTTCTAACAACCCAATGTCCAAAGACCAGCTTATTTACTATCCTTCAAAAAGGGGCTCCAAAGGCCCAATTAGTCAAATTTTATGCAAAGTTTCTAAAGGCCTAATATCAATTTAAGAGATTGATGAAAATCACTTAATTGATTTTTCATACAAGGGGGTTTCTTAGGTTCACCTGTATTAATGGTTTCAAAAAGCTCAACATTCGTTTAGGTTACTTTTCAAAAATTCATTTTGACCCAATAAAGTCTCAATAATCTTGTTTTACCTCAATACTTTTGAGAAATTTTGTTTTTACACCAATTTTGTTTGAAATTGCATTTTGACCGTAATACTTATAGAAATATCATTTTGACCCCCATAAAGTTTCGATAATTGCATATGGCCCCCACATTACCAGAAATGATATTTTGGACCTAATGCTTACAAAAATTTCATTTTTGCCCTAAATGTTTTAGAAATTCCAGTTTGTCTTGAAATTCATGAAAATTAGATTTTGACCAGGAATAATAAATTTTCATCATTTTGATATTTCCTTCCCAAACATTATTTGGAGAATTGTTCTCCTATAATGTTATGGGCTTTTAGTAAAATTTTATCTTCCCCAAAGTCCTAACTTCCATAGGCATTAAGTGGAGATTCATTTTTCCATAATGTCTTAACTTTCATAGGCATTCAATGGAGGTACGTACTCCCTAATGTCCTAATTCATTTTTTAGGCTATAAGTGGAAGTTTATATTCTCCTAATGTTCTAACTTTCCTAGGCAAGAGATCATACATCTCACCTAATCAATTTATCAAAATATTCTGAACTATATTGACCTTGATCCTTTTAGGGGTACGTAAGCATTTACTTGATGAAGCAGGTTTGGTTATTTCTTTCTTTATCTTTGTCCATTATCATCTTATTAATAAAAATGGGGTAATTAAAATACATTAAATTTTTAAGCACAAACAATTTAGGAAAATCATCCTTAAGGATGAACGTTGTGGGGTACCTAACACCTTCCCTACATGTAATTGGACTCCCGAACCCTTCTTCTGGTTCCAAGGGCCAGTTTTCCTTTTTTTTTTAGGATTTCAATTATCCTTCTAATTAATTGGTAGCGATTCTATTTTTTTCTCTGTGTTTTTCCTTACACACCCAAAGTCATAAAATGATGGATGTTCACCCGCTGTCACGTTGTGACAATGATGGTTGTGGAGGATCAATTGTTGGAAATGGGACCAAATTGCAATTTTCTAAGTAAAGTTTCTTTTAATTTCATGATTCCATAAAATTAGATTTTTAGTTAATGCTCAAAATTTTTGTCAAATAATTTAAATAGAAGATGTTATATTTTACTAAGAATTGAAAATTAAAGTAGGTTAATTGTCAAAATTGAAAGTACAGAGAGTTATTTGCTAAAAAAAAAAATCAGAGTTGTTAGGGGTTATCAAGGTTATTTGCAATTTGACCTATAATAATCACATTCCAAACTAAACTGTGATTGACTGATTGAAAAACCCTATTATTTTAGTTAGTGCCTATAATTTTGTCACATTTTAAATAGAAGATGTTATTTGTTATACAAATTAAAAATTAAAGTACATTGATTGTCAAAATTAAAAGTACAAAGATTTATTTTCCAAAGAAACAAAAGTTGTTGGGGATTATTTATAATTTTTCTTATGAAGACCCATTTATAATTGGACCTATAACATAATAGTGACATTCCAAATTGTGTGATTGCAAAACACTATTAACTTATCAAATAGAATATAAAGTTCTATATCAAGTATGCATACATTCTATTTTGTTTATAATTTCCACATCTAAAATTGGTACCACACAAGTAGTCGCTAACTAATCCATTTTATGAATTTTATTGTCGTATGAGTATTTGGATTATTTGACCAAGAAATTGTTTTTGTCAATAATAATGGTGCAACATTATTAGTATACTTAGTGCGAAAATATTGGGAGAGCCTATCAATAAAATACTCTCATAATTTGACATAAAAGGACATAGGTCACTTTTAAAGACAATTTGGTTTTATCTTTTTATTTTTTGTGTTTGATTTTGATTTTCTTCCTTTTGTGTTTTTATTTTTTAATTGTTAAATGACAAATAATGATAAATAAAAATAAAAGTCTGACAAAATATAGTGTTTATAATGAGGTTAATACAAGAAAAGCAATAGGCAAGAATATTTCCTTGGCATTTCAAAATTCACCAAAACCTTTTTTCTAAACAAATAAAATATCAAAAAAAAATTTGGATTTTAAATCTGCAGGTAAATTTACTTTAAATTCACAAGAAATTTGCCTATGGATTTTAAATCCGCATGAAAAATCTATTTAACGAACAAATAATTGATGCACACAATTTTTTCAAAAGTTTGAAAATCCAACTGTTGGATTGAAAAAATACACCTTCAATTTGATGCAAGTACGCTTTTTTTATCATTCACTATTGTATCTTATAGTTTAAATCTCTTACATAACACTCTTAATTACCTTTTTTTATTGTATTCTTAAAAATTAAAAAATATGACCGTTGGATTAAATATACTCACCATCTTTGTTTTACACAAAAAAATTTGTATATTCTTTTTTGTCATTTACTATCACATCATTCACTTAGAATGTGCAAAATTGTGCCGATCGCATACCAATCGTTGTTCGATCTTCACCACACTTGGCACGCAACTAAGCACGTAACATATGTGTGATCCAATGATCAGATCGACTAAAATAAAACAGGATGATGATTCAAGACGCATTTTCCTTTACAGGAGTGTAAGGTGACATGCCACCATATTCATACATACTACTATTGCTGTTACTTTTCATAAATTTTTCAAAATTTAAAAATTTCAACCATTTGATTGAAAAAACCCACCCTAAAAATGATGCCCACAAATTATAGTACATTTTTTTTAATTATTCACTATTGTATCATAAGCTTTATATCTCTTATAAAAAACTTTGTTCCATGTTTTTATTTGCGTCATTAAAATTTTCAATTTTTCAACTATTTGATTAAAGGAGCTCATCATTTTAGTCTTCCACATACATTTTTGTATATTTTGTTATAGTTAATTATCATATCATACCATTAGAAGCAAAAAAAAAACCTTTGATTGGACCCTGCTTGTAGCTCGATCTTAACCACCCTTAACATATAATATTAACACATAACTTATGTATTATCTAACAGTTAAATCAATCAAAATCATAGTGGATTATGATAAAAATATGACATCAGAAATTTCCTACAAATTTTAAATCCGCAGGTAACTTTACATGCAAATTTTCCTGTGGATTTCACCTGCAAAAAAAATTCACAAGAAAATTCATAGGAAAATATTTGCACATTTTGGTGGTAGAATTTCATGGGGATTTTATTGGTGATTTCGAATCCGTAAGAAAAGCTGCAGGAAATTACCTGTTAAAATTACCTGCATCAAACATCTATAAGAAATTGGATTTTTTCTTGTAGTGAAAGAAAGGCTATCAACGTTTAGCGGAACTTACAAATGGATTTTATTTCTCAACCCCTACTTGATTATATATTTTATTATGCGTAAATAGTATAATTCTTTGTTGTTTTATTTTTGGATCAATACGTAATCTGCATGCTTTATTTCATACCTTTTAACGTTTAATCTTATAATTGACACTTTAGACCTTAAATTAAAAATTCATTATCAATTAAATATGTTAAAGAACATTTTAGGACTCCAATGGTCCATCTTTAAATTAATTTAGGTTCCAAGAGCCCACTTTGAAATTCGAGTCTACCTGGATACATAGGCCCTAATGATCATTGCAAAGAATATGATGGTTTTCTCAAATCATTTCAGGGACTATCTTGTTCCATTCTTTCAAAAAGTGATTTTAAGGATCACTTCAAGTTCCATAGGCTGTGAGTGGAGATCTATATTCCCACACAGACACATTTCTTTATATTATAAGTGGAGGTTAATTCTCCCACACAATTTTACTTCCTTAGGTTGTGAGTAGAGGTTCATTCTCCCACACTAACCTATTATTCTATGACTGTGAGTAAAGTCTTATACTCTCACACTGTCTTATTTTCTTATGTTGGAAGTAGAGTTTTATACTCTCATACTGACTTGCTTTCTCAAACTATGAGTGGAGATTTATTCTCCCACACTATCTAAAATCCAATCTAAGGGAGGGATCACAGATACCACCGAATCAAATTCTACAATTATGCTCGAATTATGTGAACCTTGATCCCTTTTGTGATACATAGGCACTTACTTAGTAAGACAGATTTAGTTAGTTCAGCCTTTATCTTTTTTCATTGTCTTAATAAAAATGGGTAATTAAATTATACTAAAATCAAGCATAAATGATCTAGGGTAACCATATTTAAGGTGGACGCTACCGGGTGCCTAACACCTTCCCCGCAAGTAATTATACTCTTAAACCCTTCCTCTAGTTCCAAGGCCCAATATATATTTTTTCATATTCCAATTATCCTATTAAGCTAATTGGTGGCAACTATTTTTTCTTTGTATTTTCCTTTATTGTCTCTTCCGGCCATCATGTTGTGATAGTCAATCACAATTATCTTTAACTAAATATATTTTCTTACCTAATTGAGTGTTTCTAATACAAATTTTTGAAAATGATAGGTACCATCAGGTTGCCAAGTCAAAAAACAACAGAACCTAAAAGCATTAGTAGATCGGGACCAAGTAGATAGGGAAAAATGAAAAAAATATGATAGTCGCGACTTTTAATGAGGGTCAAAGTCCAAAAATTAATATCAATACATCTTCCTAAGTCTGATGCAAATCCATCAAGTAGTTTCTGACTTTGTACCCACTCATAAACTATTTTCTTTTACTCAACGGTCAATGTGTAAAGTACCTTTGGTTTCACACATCTATCATTGCCTAATTGTTGCAATTCCAAACTTGGATACTTGCAATACATAA
>JASKGM010040968.1:0-13175 GCA_034509205.1 Ceratonia siliqua
CCTTGTCATAATAAGTTTATTTAACTGCATCCTAGAGATCCTTGGCAAAATCACAGGACATGAAGTTTTGCCCAATTTTATTGTCTATGGTGTTAATGAGCCATGACATCAACATGTTATTTTCGGTCTTCCATTTTCTAAAAGACTAATCTTCACTTTCTGGTTGTTTGATGTCTCCAGAGAGATATTCATCCTTTTCTTTCCCTGAAATAAACATGGACACAGATTTGGCCCATTGAATATAGTTCTAGCCATTGAGTTTGTGCCCTGTGATAGGAAGAGAAAGATTCTTTGTGACATTATGACCACGGGAAGAAGTAGCGTGTGAGATGGTGTTATGAGTAGTGGCCATTCTATATTTGACCATGAAAGAAAGAGAGAAAAAAAGGATGTTATTTTTAGAATTTTATAGAGTCACGACGGCTCGGGCAAGCATGTGAGGTGGCGGTTGGTGACCAGATTCTGGGGACAGGCTGGTTAGAGTCTTTTAAGGGAAATGGCGGAGGCGGTGTCGTCAAATAGTCGTCAGAAATGGCAGATCGGAGGCTCAAAGCGTTGCTGGGCAGTAGGAAGATGAGCGGCGCGTGGCGGCGATTTAGACTGCGTCGTTCAAGGGTTCCACCTCGTAGGAGCTTTTCGAACACGGTGGTGGATTCGAAATCGGACACCAACACCGAGAAAAGAACAAACCAGATTTTACCGTCACTCACACAGTGAAAAGCCTTTGTAGGCTCTAATACCATATGAAACTTTGAAATGGCTCCGCCTATTATAATACTCCACAGTAGGTTTTTAATTCTTTTAATTTATTTTATAATTTTTATTTTAAGAAATAAGTTAAAAGAATTTAGATTTTTTTTTTTGACTTTTTTTTTTGTTTTCCTATTTTATTTTTTGAATTATTGTGTTATGAAAATTTTAAAATTAAAAATTTTTTTTATTTGTTTGCAAATTTTTTTAAAATTCTTTTAACTTATTTCTTAAAATAAAAATTAAAAAAAATTAGAAAATAAAAATTATATTTTAAAAATAAAAAAGCTCCTCCTGACTAGCAATACTCAGGAGGAGCTTAGAATGTCCCCTTTGAAATAGAAAATTTTATTCAATAATATATATTTTTTTTTTCAGAATTATACCACAATACAAGTTAAATAGGAGAGGGAGGAATAAGTGCACCTATAAATCAGCCAACTACTTAGGGGAAAAACTAGTGAAAGAAAACAAGAACATAAATGATGACAGATCATGGTGTCAGCTATCATTGACCAAAAGTGACAGACCAAGATATAATTTCAGATATACAAGGACAATGGATATAAAGGCTTTTTTGTACACTCTCGGGTTCCTTTCGATTTTGCAGTAGGAAGAGAAATATGAAATTATTGGTTCAATGGGCTCACTCTGTAAAGAAAGTTCAAGGGCTCACTCTGTAAAGGAAGTTCAGAATTTGTATTTACCTCATCTATAGAATTCAGATTGGAGTGTTGAACCTGTGTCAGATTATAAGTGATTGCTTTCTTTCTTGAATACTTCATCCCATATTTTCCATTAACAATATCAGTATTATCTGTAGTCCTGTTAGGGTCAGAATCAAATACAGAGTTGGGTTCAGATGGTTGGCTAGGAAGAGACGATAAGGAGGACAAGTCAAAAAATTCCTTGTGTTGAAGATAAGGTTGAGAAAAATAAGGTTTTCCCTCAGCAAATGTGATATTAGCAGAGATATGGATTTTTTTAGTGGAAGCATGATAACATTTATAGTCCCGCTGAGTAAGAGAATATCCTATAAAGATGCATTTGATGGCACGAGGCTCGAGTTTCACTCTTTGGTGACTATGGACATGGACATATGATGTAGAGTCATCGTAGGAGTGAGATTGTTGGTGGATCAAACATCAGGATAGAATTGAGAGAGAGACTTCATTGAACTTTTAGAATTAAGTACACAAGATGGCAAACGATTAATCATATAGGCAGATGTGAGAACAACTTCCCCCCAATAGGATTTTGGTACATTTTGGTGAAACAGAAGGCTTTAGTAGTGTTTAGGAGATGCCCATTTTTTTTCTCTACTACCCCATTTTGTTGAGGGGTATTGAGACAAGATGACTCATGGATGGTGCATTCTTTTTGGAAATAGGAGGATAGAATTTAATTGAAATAGTCTTTTGCATTATCAGATCGAAATCTCTTGACTTTTGTACCAAACTAATTGTGTATCATGGAGAAAAAGTTGGATAGGATATGACCCACATTAGACTTATGTTTTAGCAAAAATAATCAGGCTACTCTCGTACACTCATCGATAAAGGAAACAAACCACCTTGAACTAGATATATTGGGAATAGGAGAAGGACCCCAAATATCGCTATAAATCAATTGAAAAGGGGCAATAGTTCTTTTATTAACGATAGGAAAAGAAACACGTGTATATTTGGCAAATTCACATACATTACAATGTAAACTACTCATATCAACTCCTTGAAACAAAGAAAGACACATAATTTTGAGGGTTAAACAATGGATGACCCTAACAAAAATGATGACACAAATGGCATCTTTATCAGAAGTAGATAAAAAGGACATAGTTGGATTGTTATTGGCAATAGAATAATGGGATGCTAATGCCAAGTAGTAAAGTCCATCCTTTTCCTTAGCAAATCCAATCCTCCTCCCGAACTTGGATCCTGAAATTCACAATAAGTTGGGTAAAAAATGACACGGCAATTCATATCTTTGGTAAGCTTTTGGATGGACACAAGGTTATTGGACAATTTCGGGACATGAAGAACATTCTTCAAAACAAATGCAAGAGTAATTTTAATATCTCCTATGCCTGCTACAGTTGTGTATGAGCCAATTGCCACAATAATTTTTTTATTGCTAGGACAAGGTGTATAGGCGCTGAATTTGTGTGAACAATTGGTCAAGATAGCCTCATTTAGGGAAGGAACTTCATCCTTTCTGAGGATTTGAACTGTCACTTGATCAAACTCAGAATGCAACCCAGCCATAAAGACATACACCCTATCATTTTCCAGAAATTTTTTTACAACAGTAGCACAATCATGAGATTTTAAATTAATCACTTGTTCCTGGTCTAATTCTTGCCATAAACTTTTCAAGGTGTTAGCATATTTAGTGACAGATTTACCTCCCTGTTTAGTGGACTCAGTCCTCACCTTGAGATAATATATTTGTGCAGCATCCTTGATTCTGGAATAAGTTTGACGGAAAGCTTCTCAAATGTCTTGTATTGTGGCAAGGAACATGTAGGTATCACTAATGTCAGACTACATAGAATTCCAGAGCAATGACATGATTAGGGCATCTTCTTCTTCTCCAGCTTCAAATCCCAGGGTACCCTTTTTTGGACTAGTTCCCAATAAGTGACTGAGCTTTCCTTTACCTTTATAGTGTTTTAACCAGCTGGGACCACCTGAGGTAATTTTTTCCGTTTAGGCGATAGGAAGAATGGATATTCTGAAGGACACTTGGGTTTTGTTTGGGCTAGTTTTCTTTTGTGAGGGAAGAGGTCATGGTTTTTGTTTGGTTAGTTGAGGTAATTTCTGACATTTGGTTCAAAGTGGCAATCAAAGGACAGAAAAGGAAATGGCAATGAAGGCCAAGATCTATAGTTGGGTTAGGCCAGAAATAGCTGGTCGACGGTTCCTAGGCACGTGTGATGGTGGATCTTTGACCGAAGTGATGGCCGGCAATTTTTGAGGTGACTGGAGGTACGACTCAAGTGACTACCTACCCAGAACCTTGGTTTTCAGAAACAATAGATGGCAATGAATGCCAAAAACTTTTTAAATTGCCTAAAGAAGAGGACTCTATACCATGTGGAAAAAGAGAATTGTATTGTCTTGTGTATTGAACTTACAATTAGAGGGGTGAATTTATACAACCAGAAAACCTCAATCTACTCCTAAATATAAGCTAGGAATAAATGCTAATCACAGGAAAGAATTAGGGATTAATTATAGGGAATAACAACAAATAAACATAAGAATAAATGCAAGATATCAAGCCAAATCAACAGCTGTTTGAACAGCTGTTACACACGTTTTCCACACATAATCAATGCAAGTTAACTTTCTTTGATCAGCATTGAATGTCCCAGCTATAAATTTTGGATAGTTGAGTTTTACATGGGGGAAAATAAGATTTAAGTCAAAGGAAAAGAAAATGAACCAAGAGAAGGAATCAATATTACGAGTCCTCCAGTCTGTTTGAATATCAGTTTACGCCTAAAAGGTGATGTGATGGATACCAAAGGGAAGCCAAGTGAAGAATTCTGTCTCAAAAGAGGTCTTTACCTGATGCAGAAGCCAAGAAAAAGAACACCCATGTTACTAAAGCAGTTTTGCTTTAGCCTTATTGTGTTATTTGTGTCTTTTCTGGTCTTTCGGATCAAGTTATTTTGGATTGTTAAGCTTAGACTTAATTCTGGTTAAGATTTATTGTAATTAGGGTTCCTATCTTATAGAAAGAAATTTAAAGGCTGCAACATAGCATTATTGGATCTTTCCTTGCTTGCTTAACAAGTGGCGAAGCCTCTTATGGCCTTATTGGTTGCCTTTTTTCTCTTCTATATATTCTTTTCTCCACAAGTACATCTTGAAATGCATTTATTTCAAGGGTTTGCACCCAACATACTTACTGACTTCACATATTAAGTATTCAGCTCAATTCAAATACATTATACACTATACTAAAGAAAGCATATGTTATGATCCCATAATCCATAAGGAGTCCCACATTGCCTAGTATGGGATGGGCATGTGGGTTTATAAACCATGGCAGGCACCTTTCCCTACAAGTTAACTTTTGGGGTGAGTTTTACCTCTACTGTGGTTCATAACAAATGGTATTAGAGAAGTAACAATATTTTGGCCGATTGACGTTATGGAGACGGCTACTTGGGAAGGAGCGACCAGGGAGAAGGCTACCTGAGGAGGAATGAAAGAGAAAGGTCTGAGTGCCAGCCGCCAGTGTGAATGTTACCATGAGTGGGCAACTAGAGTAAATGCCGCCTTGGACGTCGGCAATTGAGGAGGCCGGAATTGTAATGATCCCATAGCCCGCAAGGAGTCCAACATTGCCTAGTATGGGATGAGCATGTGGATTTATAAACCATGGTAAGTATCCTCCCCTACGAGCTAGCTTTTAGGGTGAGTTTTACCTACCGTGGTAGAACAGCATCACACTACTCCACAATTAGCCTCATGCTCCCCTTTGGTAGATTTTAAAACCCTAGTATGGTCATCTTGGTAACTTGTCAATGAGAATGTGGGAGAAAAGAAACCATTATTGCATGTCTAATGGTTGTGCCTTACTTGATTAAATCTGCCATGGCATGGGCCAATAGTATATCACATGTAGAATAGAGAACGTGGGAGGGAAAAGAAAACATTAATGCATGCCTAATGGTTGTGCCTTACTTGATTGAATCTGCCATGGCGTGGGCAAATAGTATATCACATACATGTAGAATACTGAATATGGTAACATGTCAATGTGTGAAATTGGGAGAAAGAGAAGTGATTATTACATGTCAAATGGTTGTGTTAATGCACTTGGTGCTTGAGTAATTTCATTCGCATTGGTAAATTTTGACTTGAGGTGAAATTGGATCTGTGCAGATTGAATGGAGTGTAAGAGGTGGCTCCTTGAGAAATGTTGATTCTGCTCGTGTATCAATCCCTACCACATTAAAGTATGATGATTCTAAGAAATGGTTTGTACTTCTCTTGCCCTTCAGAGGATTGGGTACTCTAGCAGAAGTTCTGAAATGTAGCTTTTGTTCCTTTATCCAGTTTAAAAGACCTGGGTTCCATTTAGTCAGCGTAGATCTTAATTCTTAGTTTTCCTTTTCATTGGCATGGTCTTAATTTTGTGCTGCAGTTATGTTTATCGAACACAGTTGGAAGAGACTGAACAATATTGGAAAGGCTGGTATGTTTAATCTTATTTCTTTCCTATTAGTACTTACTGTTATTAGCAAATGTTAGAAATGAAACCAAACCAATGTTTAAGTAACTGATAAGAAAACTTTATTATAATTCTTGGATGTATTGTTTGAATATTGCTGTAAGGGTTCTCTTGATTGTTATATGGCTATTTGCCTCATATTCATTACATATAGATTTTTGTAATGGGTGTTTATAAAGACAGAACTCTAGGGAAAAACATAATTAATGAAAATTGCTTTCTGCATCAAAAGGAGAGATTATGTTGATTAAAAAACAAAGTTTGTTGGAATTTCTCTTCTTTGTGACTAAGAACTCTCCTTGCCATCAAATATCTCCACTTATGCTTAAACGTCCATGCTCCTTCTCCTTCCATAAGCTCTATCCGAGCAATATAGATACAAATTTAGACATTATCTGATGCATGAAAAATAAATAACATCAACTCTAGTAATCGCACAATGCAGTGGCAGGTAATCCATGTGTAATTCTCTATTTCCTCATCCATTGCATACTCCCTACTAGGTATGAAATAAATTTCAAAATGCAGAGGCACAAGAAAGGACAAGGGACTTGAAAAATGGAAGGATAACTAGGAGACTTGTAAAAGAAGAAAATGACATGTTCACGGGGATTTAGAGTGGACCTATGTTTACCTTTATGAAGAATGGCCTAGATAACATTTTAGTTGTTTCTAGAGATATAGGAACCACTGTAGAAGAGTTAGGTTCGTTCTCTGGATTTTCCTTAGAGATGCAATAAAGGACTAGTTTGTATCTTATCTCTTTGTGGCTTCTATGCTGAAGAGAAGGTTGAAAATCATTATATGGTGGAGCCATATCTAAGAAAGGGTTATAAGGTTTTTCTCCGTCAAGCTTCTATGGAAGAAAGAATAATGTCCTGCAAAAAAGTTTGGTATCTATTTGCAATACACCTATGTAATTTTGATTTCCAACTCTTTTTGCCCTTTCATTCACAAATGTGCCCCCTCAAAAACACACTTGACAACCTGGGGTTCTAACTTATTGGAACCTTGAGGGTCAAAATTCACAACAAACATATCTAAAAGCTTTGGGAGGAATATTAAGGGAATGTTGTGTCGAGTTAAAGTGAAGATTTTGTCCATTGAGATTTGTAGAAAATAATATTAGAGATGAGAATGAGATCACTGACTTAAATGACTAGTTCCTATCTATTTATAATTAAAATTAGGTCAAGTAAGGATAGTACAACTAGTAAAAGCCCAGTCCACTAATTATAACACACATCTTTAACCATAACCGTCATAATTCTAACACTCTCCCTCAAGTTAAAGCTTATAAAGCTTTTAGGTTGTTACAAATAAAACCCAACTAAAATTAAAAAGAGAAACAAATCCAAAGTTAAACACTGCAACAATCAACCATCTATTTCGATTAAAGAACTTTAGCAACTAGTACTCCCCCAAACGATGTCCTCATTACACAAATAGCTCCTAGAATTCTTTGACTAGCTTCCCATGAACGGCCCCCTTGACATTTTCACGGCTACTCTCCTTGGCCACATTATCTAACACAATAACACAGCTCTCAGAAGTCTTCAACCTACTTCCCATGAGTAGTTCTCTTGATCTTCTCCCAGCTAGTATACACTACTTGGTTGCTGCTCCCTTGGGACCCAACAACACAAACTCTTACTAGTGCCAAAGTCTTCAATCCATGACACCCGAAATACCAAACTCCAATCTCAAACCACCGTAAAGCAGCCATACCTCAGTTAATAAAAAGTCATCCACAACCCAACAGTAACTACCCATATCACAAACCAATAATCAACCCGTCATAGGCAAAATCCAACCTCCTAAACACCTGTGTTAGTAAAAAATTGCTGCCTCCATGCCACAATACTTCAAACTTGCACCAATCTAATGCTAGAACACAAGAATACAGCCTCCTTTCTTCTAAAAACTGAAAAAACGCAGCCTATAATTTCTGGAAAATTCATAAAACACACCTGTAGGCATGCACCCACTCAAGATCAAGCCCTTGCAGCCCTATCACTCATCAAAACGCACCTGTCTGGACCACCCCATATCAGTCCAATGCCACTACCCTGCACCACAGCCTTTGGACCACTAAAATGTCCTAACCTGCGTGGCTTTTTTGGCTGATGCTTTTTTTTTCCCCCTACAATTTGTGGCTTGTAACTACAATTTCTTTAGGGGTTTTGCTCAGAGAATGATTTTGAGCAAAACCTATCAAACTGCCATAACTAGCTGCCGGAAAATTTCCCCGTCGCTGGAGAACGAGGTAGGAGCTCCACCAAAGAAAGTGGTTGGAGCTCCGGCGATGAGAACTACACAACCACTAAATAATATTAGAGATGAGAATGGGATCATTGACTTGAATGACCAGATTTCTTGTGTGTGTATTTATAATTAAGATTAGGTCAAAGAAGGATTGTACAAGTAAAAGCCCAGCCCACTAATTATAACAAACTCATTTTAACCCTAGCCCTCATACTTATAACAAGATTGAAGGTACACTATCAATAAAATAAAACGCATTTAAATTACCTCAGCCAGAGAGGATTTTGGAATTTGGAACACTGATATTATCGTCACTGTTGAAGAAATTAAATGTCTGACTCAAATCTTCATTACCTTGCTTTGATAGGGTGTATGTGGATAAGGTCTTCATCCTTGACACCATTAGAAGCACAAAAGGTTGCAAAAGAGCCTTTTGCATAATTTGGAGCATTATCCTAATGTAATAATATGAATGTAAGAATCAAATTTGACTACAAAGTACATTGATAAAGTAACTTATAGTTCAAACTTTTTTCATATTATTAATTCACATGGCATTCTTTGACAAATATGCAGTTGGATTGGGGAGTTTTATTGTATTGATGAGTTCATTTTCCTTTGCTGAGTTTTATTTGTCATTGTTGAGGAGGATACCTTAAATTCCCTCCTTTGTATTCCTTCTTTTCTTTCTTTTTTGAAGTCATTTCTTCTATGTATATAAAAATAATGGTTTCCAACAGATTGGCTGAAATATTTATGATGTATCTTCTGTTTTTTAATTTTTTCCAGGGCTATCAAGATAAGTAGTAACTAGCTGTATGATATTCTCTCTTGCAACGTTTAAATAAACCAGAACTGCTTATTCCATCATAATTCTTGTCTCATCTAGTGCTACAACCAAAATGACCTTTCTACTGGTGTCAAAGCACAGCTAGAACATATGAACTCTAATCCATAAACACCAAAAGGAACATTGACAGCTTGAATACTTTGAGCCCATCCAAAGGCCTAATATTTTGCATATATTATACGAACACGAGATATCCCTATGCTATGGGCAGGATCACAAATTGTAGCTTCTGATTCCTTTTTACTCTCGTAGTCGCTTATGGGTGGGTAAAAGTGAAGAGGAGGGGAGGGGGGATGGTCAAAAAAGGAAGAAAAGGGAAGCGATTTGTTGCTCACTTGCTCTCACATTATACTGAGCACTTCAGCGGAGTGGTCTCCGAATTCCCTATTTCTCTCGCTTTATTAAGTAGCCAGTAACCACAAGATTTTAAAAAATTAAATGCTGAAATTTTTTACTTATACATTACAGAACTGCCAAGGTATGGAGCTGAAGTTCTTGGTATATGTAAGGGTTGATTTATTGTATATGATATTAGCTAGGATGAGTTGTATGTCCTATATTACCAAATGGTGAGGACATATATAAAAGAAGAATAAATTAAGTACTTGGATATCTTTTTAGGTGTATTATGTTGTACACAGGATTTGAATTTTTTTGCCATCACAGGACTGAACTTAGTTTGAAGAGATAGTCTCATCCTCTATAATTTCCTATGCAGTGGAATTGGTGCCATTTTAGGAATTCAGATTTTCTGATGTCTTGTTTGGAGTCTGCTTCATGTTTTTATCTTACTTTTCATCTTCAATTCGATCAGACATGTAACTAAAATACTGAATGGCTTCATTTTTGTTGGCTATGTGAAACTTGAAAAAATTTGTGGCTCAAAACTACTTGTGCTGTTATACTTTTCCTTTAATTGTTTCAAACAAAATATAATAGACAGATTTCGAATACATTATAATGGGAAGCCATTTGTCGGGATTTGAGAATGCCCATGTCATCCCTAAATACTGGATTTCCTACTACAAGGATTAATTACAGAACTCTTTTTGAATAACACACGGCATAATTTGTTTCCGTCTATTGCACTTTTCTGTATTGTTTTCAGTGTTTATCCTTTAATTTAAAATGGGTCAGGAGTCAGGGTCAATCATTTACCATCATTGAGATTAGTGTCAGCATTTGTACAGGAAAAAAAAATTATTCTTTTCTTGCCAAATGACCTTTTTTTTTCTTGTAATTTCATTGATATACACCTTTATCATGCACATATGATAATTGACTCTAAACAGGTAGAAATATGCTGAATTTGTCCTCAAATTAAAAGTGGCTTTTCTAGTATTTTCAACTTTAAACTAAATTAAGAGTTCAATTTCGTCTCGCAGGTACGAGGGTCTTTCAGATAAATTCTTGTCATGTCCTGTTCCAAAGTTGTTGCTGTTAGCAGGAACAGACAGATTGGACAGGTCCCATTTATACTTTATTTTAGGTTTTGGGGCTATTCTTTGAATTCTTTATTTGTTGTGTTAGTGAAATCATTGTTCATTTTAGTTTCTCAATTTCAATAGTTGTAGTGAAATTAGACAATTAGTTCTGGCTTTACATCTCACTCCCATAAATTATTGATGATACCAAAACTGTATGGTTAAGTAGCCAGAGCAGATTGCAATTTACAAGAGTTCAATTTTGAGTTGTTTTCATTCATAGATGAAATTCAAAATGATAATTATCCAAAGATCTGCGAAGATTATTATAATTATTTACCTATTTTAAGATAGGAAAAGATCAAAGACAGAATGAGCAGTAATGCCAGAAATTAGCATCCATCAGTTTGTTGACGATTATGCATTAGTACCATCAGAAGATATGTTCTGTCCCGCATTCTAATTCTTCATTTTCCTTCTTGTTGTGTTGCAGTACGTAATGGTAGGTCAGTAATTCTTTTTAATGTTTAGTACGAAGCACTGTATTTTGTGCCCCATTGTTACTCCTATTCTTTCTCTCACAAGGGACGGTCGGAAGATGGAATTGTTCAGTGACATTCTGATATTTGATTGGTATTGTTTTGTAACAGGTCTCTCACAATTGGTCAAATGCAAGGGAAGTTTCAGATGGTAGTTGTCAGACATACAGGGCATGCTATACAGGTTGGTGTGGGTCATGTCTCTTGCAGCATTCATATTATAATTTTCTCAATTTCTTCTCTAATTTGAAATCTAATAGCTTCTAGCCTAAAATATTTAGGAAGATGTACCTGATGAGTTTGCGACTCTGATAATCAACTTTATTTCTCGTAACCGAATAGGCCCTCATGGAATTGAGGTATGTATTTCTGTGATCTATTACTTATGCTATTGACAACTGTCCTGGAGAGGTTGCTATTTTGTAGCATCCATGAGAGGATTTTGGCCCTATGAAGGGAATATTATGTCTCTTTTCAAAATTTGGATATCTTTCCTTTCAGATGGATTACTTTTAGAACCTTCCATTGCAAACAGTCACTTGACCTGGGAGCCTCAACTTATAGGAAAGTAGTTTTTTTTCATCCCATTCTAGTGAAAGATAAAAATCATCGTAAAACAGAAAAAGAAGCAAACATCTCAACATCAATCCAGTAGTAAGTCATACATTTCTGAGGTCCAGTCCTTTTATAGTTTGATCTAGGATGCAAACTGCCTATGCACATGAGAAAGCAGAGGTAGCAGGATCAATGGGCTTTCTGCCAAGTTGATCTGCTACACTGTCTGCCTCCCCGTAGACTTCTGAATTTTGAAGTTTTGGAATTATATATTCATAAGCTTCAAGAAGCTGCATTCGTAATGCTATGAGGACTATATCTGGTGATCCTTTTCAATTCGAAGCCTAGAAATAGATGGATTGGTTTCAAATTCAAGAACTTTCAAGCTTCTGTTTACAGCAAATCTTAAAACTATCTCTACTTGCCGAGAGATCTGCTAGCATTTCTAAGAATCCCAATGAGAGTTACCATCAGAGCGATAATAATTACCTTTCCCTTTATGGTCCTGGGTTTCGCTTGATCTGGATAAACTTGGGTTAATCCTAGATGTAAAATGATAATTGGAAGAGAAAAATCTGTGTAGGCAACTTTTGAAGAGGAAGAAGGTGCAGATGTTTGGAGAATAAATTCTTTTTGTGGTGAATAAGAGATTGTGTTGTTAATCACTCAAGCAAGGTAGAGAAAACTAATGGTAATTAAATAGTGACAACCATAATCAAATATGGTCCCCCATGTAACACCCTGCTGAGAAGAAATATTTAATTTGAGCCAACCTAAAATTCATTTTTATATGGTTCTTAACATTTTTAATATGTTGCAGATACCTGTACTCCGCAAGCCATCCTTTTCAAAACCTTGACTCAGGTTGAAATAAATCAAGCATTGAAGCTATTGCAGGGAGACAATGGATATCTTGCTGACTTTCTTTTCTGCCGATTATTCTCCTTGTGGTTTACTTTTAGTATTATTAATTTTTATGTTATGATGGAGGAAGGTGGGTACGTGATGAGATTATATATTGTGTAGATTTCTAGATAATTATCAAATGTATTGACCAAGAGAGGAAGAAAGATGAGGTCACAGAGATTTGCCGGCTTCACTAGTTTTAGTGGTCCATTTTCACTTTCCTTCCCCGTGGTTCAAAAGCTGTAGCTATCTTGTGCTTTGCTCCGTTAACACATCACTGCCCTGTGATTTAATTTTAAATATTTAATTGAAATTGCATACTTTGGTCACGTGACTACCAAAAATCTCTAATCTTAGGCATTTTCCCCAAATCTCATGTCATGAACGAAGTAAACAGCCAGTAGTTTAATTAGTGGTTCTGTTTCATGCATTGTTGGGAGAAAGGAAAGAAAATGTATCATTCTCTAGCTAGTTTAAGACTGGACGGTAGAGTGTGAAACATGATATGACTTAGACAGAAGTAAAGTAACAAATGAATTAATAAACGTTAATTATTTAAAATTTAAAATTTATAAAAAATTAAAAAAAACTTTCTAAAGAAAATTATATCTTTACTAATTATCAAAAAAACTACCTTGA
>JASKGM010040979.1:0-21314 GCA_034509205.1 Ceratonia siliqua
TACTTTTTAAAAATAATTAAGTATTTTTTATCTTATATATTTTTTTCAGAATTTTTTAAAATGTTTTTTCATTTTTTTTTAAATTTTTTTTACATCTCTGTTATTATTCATTCATAATTTTTTTTACTATTTATTTGTAACTTAAAAAATTCTGAAAAAAATTTATAATATAAAATTTAATTTATTAATTTAAAAAAATTATAAAAAAAAACAAAAAAATTATAAAAAAATTTTTTAAAAATGCCCTACTGCCCACACAAGTGGGCGGTAGGGTAGTTCTCACCCTATGAAATTCACTAACTAATCTATCTTGTCCAAAAATAAGAATTCTTGACCAATGGACTACTTGAACTTCAAGTCAAGTCCCATTTTGAATACTAGATGTTGACATGGGAAAGATTATTTATGTAATTCTATGAATATGATGATTATTTTCTTTTTTGTTGAATTCCTATGATGATTATTAAGATAAAATAAATTTTTGTTATATAATTAAAAAAAATTAAATATAAAGGGAGGAAATGGAGATAGCTTATGTAATATTGGAAAATATTAAAAAGTTGAATAAATAAAATTAAGCCTGAAAAAAATTAATATATTCCATGTTTCTATTATGAAAAATGGAAAATAAAATGAAAATGTTACTTTCTCTAAGTTTAGGCTAGCTAGTAAGGAAGAAATTTATCTGAAATAAAGGAAATATGGTGAAAAAAGTATGGCAAATAGTAAAAAACAAAAGAAATATATAAACATAATATATATATATATAAACTAAATTAATTTCATAAAATGCGTCAATGAACTTAAAATTTAAAAGCTAATTATAACATAAAAGAAACAGTTGTATTTAGTCTTATGTGTAGCTCACGCCAAATGGGCCTAAAATTTATTAGATTTTAGAGGAATGCTATTTCTACAATTTGTTACAGTTTTTTATATTTAATATTTTATTATTATCTATAATTCATTAATGTTATTTACTTATATTAAATTAGTGATAAAACGGTGAGACGTAAAATGAGAGGTTTAAAAATAATTTTTAGGAAATTTTGTATAATTGGTTAATTATTAATCCAGACCTGTTGTGATATTATTACAAGAATAATAAATAAAATCTTCAATAAATTTAGTTTTCAAATTTTAATATATTTATTAATTGTTTATTAAATTTATATAAATTTTATAAACCGACTAAAAAAATTTCACTATGGAATGATGCGTTTGGGCTTAAAGGAGTGGAAGATGCAACGTTTGTTTCCTTCAAGTCTATCTTCTTCCTAGATATTCCACAGTGATAGGGTTTGGGGAGTTGCAGTTGTTCACACTCACCATTCACACCAGCGAAATGCATAGCAGTCCGAAGTAATGAGATTTTTGGACCCAACTCGCGAAATCTAAGTGGGATATCTTGTTCCTTTCGTAAAACCAGGTTTTACTCAGGTTCTCTCTCTTTCTCTGTCAAACATATCCTGATACCGTCTTTCTCTATTTTCTGCTCTGTCTCAGTGTTCATATAAATGTTTTTTTTTTTTCTGGTTGTGGGATAATTTTATTTCGGTTTGGGTTTTCCTTCATGCGTTCGGTTGGTAGCTATTGGCATTTAGGTATGCATTCATGGGTTATGGCTAATTGTGTGTTTAATTATTGTGGTATATGTGATTTGAGGTAGAAGAAACGAAACGAAGGATGTGTCTTGAAAAGAATCAAACTTTAGAGCTCCAAATGATATAGAGAAGTTTGAAGGGAAATGAAATTGGGGTTATTAGTACTGTAAGAGTTTGAATTATCACATGCTACTGTATTTACGAGAAATTAGAACTAAAAATTTACATTAAAAAAGAACAATGTTTGAAGCATATTAAGTTTAGAAGAGGAGGTGAATATGAGGAGGAACCAGGTAGTGAAAGGAGTTTGAAGGCAGAGTGGGACTGGTTAGAGACTGCAATAATGGTGAGCAGGGAAGAGAGGGATTTTTTCATCATGAAATTGAGATATATTAGGAGTTTTATTTTATAGATACAAATTACTTGAGACCTGAGAGCTTAAATTAAAATAGCTGTTTCAAACTGCAATTTCAGCATTAATAAGTTGGATAAAAAAATTGTGAAAATAATCAAATGGTGCAAGATTTTCGGAAATTATATCAATATTTGTTTCTTTTTGAAGCAAATAATAAATAAAATATTCTACTTGTCTGATCAGGAAAAGTGGCGCTAGATCATATGAAAAATAAGGTTAAAGTATTGCTTATTTTATGGGATTTTGCCTTTTCTATGGTGGGTGTTGGAACTGTTTATTTACAGTTTTACCTTTGTTGTTGAGGGATTAATGTTTTAAAATTTATGGTAGCTAGTTGCGCTATGTTGGTTTTGTTGGTGTATATAGTGTCAATAAAAGGCATAATTTGTTATTGCATGTGTGAGCTAAGGGTATTTTCTTAAATATAATCTTGATTCTGTTTGTTCTTACTCACTTGATGCAGCAGCTTGACGTGGAATATTTTTTTCATAGGCTTTTAGAGGCCTTAATCTTGCTGTCCTATTTGGAGAAGCAAGAAAGAGTAAGTTGTAAAGAAAACAAACAAAAGATGCCAGCATTGATCTCAACGCGGTTAGTCCTGCTTGTTGGAGAGTCATTGCCCATGCGAAAGTTCTTGCCCACTTTTAGGACATCTTGGTTGCACAGTAGTGTCTATTCTTTGACTCAGGTAGAGAGTCAACATGCTTCCCTCACTGTTTCAAGCCTTGATTTCAAAAATGAAGTTGAAACCAGGAACAAAGACAAAGTAAATAAACTGAAGCAATTGGGTTCCTCCTCTGTAGCCTCAAAGAGCAAAGCAAAGACCGATGGTGTCAATGAGATTAAGGCAGTTGGAGCTATAAAGAAGCAGCAAATAGAGTCTGCTCCATTTGCTGCAAAGTCTTTTTCCGAACTTGGCCTCCCTCATTTGTTGATTGAGAGGTTAGAAAATGAAGGTTTCACAGTTCCAACTGAAGTTCAGTCTGCAGCCATTCCTACAATTCTGGAGAATCATGATGTCATAATTCAATCTTACACAGGTTCAGGGAAAACATTGGCTTATCTGCTTCCCATACTATCCAATGTTGGCCCACTAAGGAACAAAGCATCTGAAGGTAAAAGTGATGGCGAACCTGGGAAGAAAATGGGAATAGAAGCAGTAATTGTTGCTCCCTCTAGGGAACTCAGCATGCAAATAGTGAGGGAGTTTGAGAAGATACTTGGTTCTGCAAACAAAAAAGTGGTTCAACAGCTTGTGGGAGGTGCAAACAGATCCAGGCAGGAAGAAGCTCTCAAAAAAAATAAACCCGCCATTGTTGTTGGCACACCTGGTAGAATATCAGAGCTGAGTGCAGCTGGGAAACTTCATACCCATGGCTGTCGTTATTTGGTCCTAGATGAAGTTGATGAACTCCTGTCTTTTAATTTTCGGGAGGACATGCACCGGATACTGGAGCACGTGGGGAGGAAGTCTGGTCCAGACCCACATGGGCCAAAAGGTGCAATTGCTAGACGGACTGAGCGTAAGACAATTATGGTGTCTGCAACTGTTCCCTTTTCTGTGGTAAGGGCAGCCCGGAGCTGGGGTCATTATCCACTTCTTGTCCAAGCCAATAAAGTTGTACTGCTTGAAACCATCGCTCCTTCCAAACCTGTCAATTTGTCAGGGTCTATGCCTAGCTCAAATCCTAACTCAACTATGCTAGCTCAGGCAACAGTAGAGAGTCTACCTCCTGCATTGAAACATTATTATTGTGTCTCAAAGTTGCAGCACAAGGTTGATACCTTGAGAAGGTGTATTCATGCGCTAGATGCCAAATTTGTTATAGCTTTCATGAACCATACTAAGCAGCTTAAGGATGTTGTCTTCAAGCTAGAGGCCCGCGGGATGAAAGCTGCTGAGTTACATGGGGATCTTGGGAAGCTTGCTAGATCAACAACTCTGAAAAAATTCAAGAATGGTGAGGTGAGAGTTCTGGTAACGAATGAATTATCAGCAAGGGGTTTGGATGTGGCAGAATGTGATCTTGTGGTTAATCTTGAGTTACCCACAGACTCGGTTCACTATGCACACAGAGCTGGCCGAACAGGTCGGCTTGGTAGGACTGGTACAGTGCTTTCGATATGTGAAGAGCCAGAAGTGTTTGTTGTGAAGAAACTGCAGAAGCAGCTGGGGATACCAATAGCATGCTGTGACTTTGCAGAGGGAAAGCTGCTTGTTAATGAAGAAGAGAAAACGCTAAGCATTGTGAGAAGATGAGGCATTTTATGTTTGCCACTTCTTTAATTGACAATGCAGTCCTGATAACTACTTCGTTTTGTATTCTTTACCAGGTTTCCTTTATATTTGTTTGTTTTTATTTTTTGGGGTGGGAGGGGGGGGTTTCATCTTTTCTTTTATATACGTCAGAGCTATATTTAAGGGCCTGCTTCTGACCTATTTTGCTAACTGTGGACTGCTAGCTGAGTGCACATTAGGGAAGCACTTTGTAGTTTGTATGTTTAAATTGAAATTAAGAAGTATATACAGATAAGGCTAGGTGATAGTTGAAGATCACTAGAGCTTGTAAGTTTAATTAGTTAACTCTTTAGTGGTTATTGATTTTTTTACATAGTGTTGATGATCAATAAGTCTGTTCATTACTATGACAGTCTGAATTTATAACTTTGAGCACTATGACTCTGAGTCTTACTGCCAAATACCTTTAGCCACATATCAAATGAAAACAGGCTTCCAATATAGTTGCACCTCTACATTTAGGATCTATGAGGTACTTGTGGCCATATTCTGACATGATCTTGTTATCTGTTGTGGAGGTTGGAAGTTTGATTATTGTGCGTATGGTATAACCCGTGACAGCTTTCTTCAAAATAGTGAACTTGAATACTGATTCTGTGTTTTTGGTTTGTTGATCAATTGATTGTAGATACTCTTTTATTTGTGCTCTCTGTTCCTTAGTTTTATATTCTGGAATTTGTTTTATGTTCTGTTTTTCCTATCTAACGTAGGACATAGGCTTCTTTTTTATTTTTGAATTTCAGTACTTCAAACTCATTTGAGTCATTTCCTAGTGATTCCCCATATTATTTAACTCTTCATGATGTACATGGATGATGGGCTCTCTCCCCTGATATCTGTATCATGTGTATATCTGATTCAAAATTATTACTCATTTATTGGTTAAAGGATACTTTTCTTTCCTTAACTTTTCACATGGTTTCATTTTCACCCCTTAAATTTTATTGGTATCAATTTAATTATAAATTGGGTTGCAAACTTAAATTTTGTTATTTAAAAAAATTGTTTAAAATTTAATAAATTATTATATAAAAAATTTCAAAATTTGCCTACTTTATGTTCTTTTTAATTTTGTAGTTATTTTATATGAATTGTCTTTAACAGTTGTTAATATTATATTGTTCTTGGTAAAGGCAGTAAAAATTAGATAAAAATAAATGTTTAATTTTGCATCACTAATGGATACGTAATGCAGTACTTTAATAAAATATATAGTGGACAAAAAAAATATTTTTACAACTACTTCTAATAGGAAATTAAGGGGTTGCTAATAAATCATATTGAAATTAAAGCTTAGCATAAGTAAGAGAACAATAATAATAATAATAAAGATAATAATAATAAATTTTTGCAAATATGGGATATCAAGTTTCATATGGACTTCCCGGAGTAAATGTATAATACTTTCGTATGGTAGTATTATATGATCGTTGTTTAAATTGTGTTATGTAATATATTTTTTTACAAAAGTTATTAAAAAAATATCATGTGACACAATTCAATCAACTATTGTACAGTGTTATCGTAGCACCAAAGTAATTTCTTGTGAATGGATGCTCAAACTCTTCAATAGGTGGGGAATTATATGTAATGTGTCACGTAATGATATATATTTAAATTTAAATTTTTTTAATTTCTTATGATCATGTTACAAGAAATTTCTTTATAAATTCTTTAATTTTAACATAAATAACTTATTTTTTATTGTAAAAAAAATTTGGGTAATTAGCCAGTAATTTACACAATCTTTTTCAAACTATCTAAATTCCTCCTCACTAAAGGAAAAATTGGCCCCAAATTTTAAGATTGTGGAGAGTGCTTTGGCCTTGAGCATATGAGTTCGATTCCTTAGCCCTTTTCTTTTCTCTATTCTAAAAAGTAAATTTACTTGAATCAGTATGAAGATTTATGTTTAGATTAATTTCATTTAAATGTCTTTAAGCATACTATACTTTAAAGTAATGTCATAAAATTTATTTTTATCTTTAATAACTCAACTAATTTTAAAATAATCATTTATTAATGACATCATAATAAGGTGATCATGGGTTAGGTTGGACCGAATCCGACCTTAGTAATAACAGGTTTTATGAAAATTCAGGCATGTTTATATATTTAATTTAAAGCTCAAGTTTGACTCTATTTAAAACTTGGTTTAAAATTTTGTTTCAACTCAAGCTTTCAACTTAAATATAAAACTTAATCAGGATGGGATCAGGTAACTAATAGACCGAGTGCTAAATGCTTACTTTATTGATTTACAGTAAATAAAAAAAAATCTCTTATAATATTAATACAGTATTTGAAAAATATCTAAAAAAAATAAAAATTTTAGATTTTTATTTGTAAGAAAAAAGAAAAAGTCTTTTTGTGGATATATATGTTTATTATAATGAAGCATATCTTAAAATGATTGTTTAATTATTTGTGTGGTCTTCTCTTGGAAGCATTGAATAAGAAGAATGTCTTTGGGAAATCCATGTCCAGATTGGTAGGTATCCGTTACTTGCACGCCATTCTCCATTTATTAAATGGTGGTTTGATTAAAATTAGTTGCTTTGGCGAAGGTATTTTGTTGAATTTATAACTTTGAAAATGTTGCATTTATAAAGATATTGACCAATCACATCCTTAGATTATATATGTCATGCCATCGTGCCTTCACGCTCCATCACCCATGTGATTTCTCTTATTTTTCAACCCCAACTTGCCCCATGTGCCTCCTCCATCAAATATACCTCTCTTTAATTTTGTCACAAGATAAAGATTAGGAAATTTCTAAGCTACCTCACCTAGTATAGTTATTATTGGAGGTGTTTTTTACTTTTTTATAATTTATTTTAAGAAAATTTATAAGAATCTACACAAAAATTAAAAACACAATTTTACCTTTTCTTTTTTTATTTTTGAATACTTATGTTCTAGAATTTTTTTTAACTTTTATATTCTTTTAAATTATTTTTAAAAAATTACAAAAAATTAAAAATAAAATAATAGCCATGCTACTCGAGGTTAGGATAGCAAGCACTTAAAGATAAAGGTCCCACGTCAATTTACATATTAATCGAGATTAAGTCTATTTTTTAGTAATTTTAATGATGCAATTTTCATATTAGTTTGGTGTGTTTTTTATAATGTCTGTGTTGAGGCCAGGTTAGAGAGCTCTTAGGTGGAGTTAGGGAGTTGGATCAGTTTTTTAACCAGTCCTACACAATAATACACGTGAGTTAGGGATCGAGTTAATAATACTTAAAGTCTGAGCTAAGAAAATGCAATAAATACTGAGTATGAAAAAGTGTATATACTTATGTGGGAGATAACTTTTATAGGAGGGGGGAAGTAGCATTCTTGTAATTGTGACAACTGAGAAGGGGCGATTTGTCCTTGTAGATGACTGGGTCATGGCCGCATGCAAATAGGTTGTATCTTGTTGGGTTGTTACTGTAGGTCATGGACAAACTTATTAAAAATTATAATCATTTTTTAATAATTCTTATAATGATCTTAACATTTAAATTACAATAAAATATTAACCATGTCACTCATGTTTAATAAATGAGACATTAATCTAGTTGCTAAAGACACATTACTAGTCTTAAATGCATAGCTAGTAACTACCCATTTAATTGTCATTATTCAAAAGTTGGTTACGTTTATTGATTTAAATAAGCAATTGAAGTCCTTGATAGAAGGATGCCTGTAAATAACATAATCTATGGGTCCTAAATTCAAACAATTTAGATATCATTACGGATGAATTGCCACTAAATTAAAATAATTCATAAAAAAGTTCGTGCTATATTTATATGCTATGACTAGAGGTTAATAAGGACCCGTTTGGCCCCTGCTTTTGGAAGGAAAAAGTTGCTTTTTTTAATAAAAAAAAAGTACTTTTGGTTAAAAGTGGTGTTTGACAACTGCTTTTAGTCAGAAGTACTTTTTATAAAAAAAAAGCTGAAAAGTAACTATTTTCATAAGCTTATTTTTCTAACTTTTACTTAAAAGCAATTTTGAATGGAAGAGAGAGCAAAATTTAGTGTCAAAAATACCTATATACTGTTAATATATTTTCATTCTTAATAATATCTTATAATTTTAAATTTAATTTTAACAAAAAAATTAATTTTTAAAATTGAAACACAATATAAAAAATATTTTTACATGTCTTTTTTAATAATTTTATCTGCACAAAAATACTTCTTCTACATTTTTATATCCAAACACTACAAATCTGCTTTTTTCACTAAAATCACTTTTATGTAACTACATCTAAACACCAAATACTTACTTTTTTTTAAAATTAGCACTTCTATTTAAAACAATTACTAAAAAACAAAAGCCCATCCAAATACCCACTAATACTTGCTTCCGTTATTTTCATACACTATGAAATTGTAAACTTCTTTGTTTAGTTTATACATTAGGATAAACTTTTCTTAAGTGCTGATGTAAAAGTTTAAATCTAAAAAATTAAGACTAGGTCAACTTTGATTATGGGCGAGCTAGGAACTTTATACTACCATCACATTTTGGCTGTGATGAACAGGTCTTCCTATGTGCATGGCATATATAGCACCAACTGAGATGGCTCTAGACAGAGACGAAGTGGTTGGATATGATATTGAAATCAGACTGAAGTTTCCTTCATAGTCCAACTTATGAACGTGAACACCAATGTCAAGCAATTACAAAAGTGAGACAATTTGACAGCAAATATACCCTTTTGCTTTTCTGTTTTTCCGAGTGACAGCTCAAGAAGAAGACCCCATTTTTCTATTGTTGACTACATTGAATTTGAACCCTGCTAGTACTTAACCTTCTCCTGCAAGAACCTCAATGAGATGCTGCAAACAGCAAATGGTGTATCCCTAAATAAGTGGGTTTTAGATCTTTGCTCTCTTGACTTTGTTTCTGCACATATAACACGCTAGCTTCTTCCAGAAAATATCAAGTCAGAAGAAAAGAAAATGGGTGGCTTGGCATTGCGCTGTTAATATGGAGAGTTCATGAATCTATACCAATTTACGAATAAGAATTCTAGAACATGACACCAACATACATACAGGACGGATACAGACAATTCTCATTAGGAGTTAAAGAAAAAAAACTAAATATAATAATAAAAATATATTAATCTTATGCAATAATTAAAAATTTAAAATAATTATATATAATATATAATATACAAATCAAAATAAATTATTAATTATAGAGAATTACTTACAATAATTATTTAAGAGAGTTATATTTGACACTCTTTTATTTATTTAAATTTAGTTATTATGAAGTGTTTGTTAAAAATAGTGATAATTTATTTTTTAATATAAATAATTAAATTATATGCAAAAAAACTCATTATCTATTTTATTTTTGTATCTTATTTTGACAATTTTCGTTGCTAAAAAAACTCTTTCTTAACTATAGAAATTAAAAAAAGATTAATCAATTAATCAATCAACTGGCATTTCATCAATCTCTGACGTACCAAGTGTATCACAGTTCATTGTCTAACACATAGATATTGTATTTAGATAACAAATATTATATTATATTAAAAAAATCTTGAAGGTTGAAAATAGAAGGCAAGTAGGCAATACTAAGGGCATATTATCCTTTCCACCTTTCATGATTTTCATGTTAAGTTCCGACTAAAAGCTACTAGTTTACTTAGAGAGACTGGTATAAATTTCTTTAACATGATGCCTTATTTTGTTATTTTATGGTTTTAAATTTTTTATTATTATTTTGTAATTCTCTTTTTCTAATATAATATGAAATTAAAATAATTTTTTTAATGAAAAAGTTAAAGAGTTTTAATTAAAAATTTAAAGTTCTTTTTAGAAATAAACTTTTTGATTAAGAGGTTAAATTATAATATTTTTATATTTAAATAAAAAAATATTACATTATAAATTAGAATTACAATCTACATCCTCCACCACAATACCAACATACTATAAGAGAGATATCGATATATATAATAAATGTTAGGATCCATATATATCATATTATCTCCTACATGAAAGATACTATATATAGTCGCATCTTTACATATATTAATAAATGAAGAAAACTTATTTAATTAAATTCAGGCTATTATATGGTGCTGAACCAGTGTAATACTGAATTTTTTGGTATAGAGATGGAAATTTAAAATTAATGATATTTTATGTAAATAGTTTATATACATTTCAAAATACATACATATTCACATAAAAATATCTGGACATCTTATCTATTAAAAGATTATGGTAACAAATAATATTTAATTTCAAATCATATATATATATATATGATTTACAGTTTACAATCTCAATATTGCCTGTGAGATAATTAGCGCATAAAATATAATTTAAGTGATATTTTTTAAAATATTAAATATTAAATGATTTTAATTCTCGTCAATATATAATAGATTATATATTAACGCGTTTGTTCCTTGTCAACCATTCAGTTGGAGACAGCTGGCAGTTTTTAGGAGGTCAAAGTTTGCTCCTTTGTTATCGGCTTTTCCACTTAACCTCTCCCCCTCTCATCTCGGGAGTCGGCAGCAATCAATAACTAAATTTGGGCCGATTCTTGGATATCATTTTTATTTAAAAAAAAATATAGGCGTCACAGACTCACAATTATATGGAACAATTTTTAATTTTTAAATATTCAGTCATTAATAAAAAAGAAATTAAGGAGAGTCGGTTAAAATTTTTCTAAATATTTAATATTTCTTCACTTAGCATTCAATGTAAAATTGACTATTTAATTATTTTGAGAGAAATAATTATCATTGTTTGTATTTTAGATTAATATATCAAAAATAATTTGGACGTCTATACTTCCAAAAAATTGATAATACCAAAAAAGCTCCTTAAATTTGAGACAGAGTTGACATTAGTTTGAATTTTGCCAAAAGAATTAATTAACAATTAAATTTTATTAATGATTGAGTTTTAAATTTTATTTTAAATATGTGCCCTCAATTTTTATTTCTAAATTTTTTGGTATTTTGCACATTCCATGAGAGGTGGTGTAAATATTTTTTATGATTATCAATTTTGTCTATCTCTAAAAGAAAATATTCGAGAATTTAATAAATAATAATTAATAATAATAATGAATATGTGCACTCAAATATGTGTATAACTTTACATCTCTAAAAATATTTGGTACCTTCACTTGCCATACTAATTATGGATATCTTAAACACTTTAAAATCTTATATTCTAAGAGATTTGAGATATTAGTATATAGTTAAATTTTATTAACAGAAAATGCTAGTAAATTTATTCTTACAAAATTTTATATAGTTGGTTTTGTTATCAATAATGATTTATTTATATGTTTGCACTTTAATTTTTTTTATTATATTGAAATTGTAAAAATCTTACCTTTTATAAATTTTCACCAATAAATCTAATAATATAATTCTCATAATTGTTTATGTATAAGTTATAACAAGACATGTATTTTCACCTAAAAATAACAACAACAAAAATGTAAGTAAATTTTCTAAAATTGAAATATAATAATTTGTGTACACAATAATATATGAATACAAAACTTATACTTATTTTTTCCAATGTCCCTTTTTGGGATGCATTCCAAATGAGTTCCTTTGCTCCATTAGATCATTGCATGCATGAATTGAAAAAAGGTTTGTGACAAATGATTTGCATTATTTTTACACCATTAAACTCAGACTCTTTTTACATCTCTTCTCATAAAAAAGTGTTTTATATTATTTATATAATAAATTAATCTTAAAAAGTGTGAATTGATGGAGTAAAAATATTATTTTAACAAAAAAATGTAATTCTTTTTTAGTTAATGATTGGAGTCTCCTGAGGAAATTATACAAGTAAAATTTAGAGAAAAAAATCGATGAGGAAATTCTACCAAAGGCTCGTTTGGATGAACTTGAAAAATTAACTTTTATGAGTGTAAGGTCCCATTCGTATTATTTTTTTTTTGGAGAATGCTTTTTTTAAAAAAAATATTTTGATAAAATTTGAACTATTCATATCTCATTTTTTTAAAAGAAGAAGTTGAAATAAATGAGTTTTTTAACTTTAAGGAGAAGGTAAATTTTTTGACTTCTTCAGTTAAGGAGATTGGTAGAAGGAGAAATAAAAATTTTGTTATTACTACATTTGAAGGTAAAATAGCATCTCCTTCTGAAAAAAAAAATACCTTATTTTTTCAGAATCAACTTTTCATTCTATAAAAATCATTTTTTAGATCCAAAATAGGCCCTAATTCAATTAAAATAACTTTTATTATAAGTAAAAATTATTTCGTATTTAAATACAATAATTAAAAAATATGTTTATCAAAAAAATTTATTAAAAGATAATTAATCATTTTTCTCTATCGAAAATATTTTTTCTAAAGTTAAAATTTTGTTTAATAAAAATATTAATTTTTTTAATGCTTCTATTTTTTTTAAAAGCATGTCAAAACAGTTATTTTATTTTAAAAGTGTTTTTTAGAAAAATACCTTCTTAAAAAAAAGTCCATGACCCTAAGTCCAGTTCATGTTTCTTGTTCTTTCTAGATTTTATGGATAAAATATTTGCGAGAATCCCAATCTCTAATCTATGGAGGTAACATCATCATCATAGAAAACACTTTTAACTTTTACAATAATAAGTGGCTTCAATTTCAAAGGCAAATCATGCATGAGAGAGATGTTGGATTGAGAGACAATTAACTCAGCCAGAATTAAAGCAAACCCTCATCAAATAATATCTTGAGTGGGGGACACAACAAGCCTCCAAAATAGTTAGGGAGTGAATAATTGTGTGAGAGATACAAGACAAAATTGAAATAACAAGAGGGTGGCACAAAGTAATATATAAAATATTAAAATTAACATATTTAATCACATATTTTATTATTATTTATTTCAATAAAAATCATATCCTATAATCAAATATTAAAATTTATAATTATATCAACTCTTACAATCAGTTATTCCCTCATCTTTATGTATAAAAGCAAAAATTCTTTTAAATATATAAATATATTAAAAATAAAAATTATAAATGATATACTTATATATTTATTCATAATTCCCTTAATCCATTAAATCCATCTAAAATTGTTTGCTATATTTAAGAGCCTCACACAAAAAATGGAGGTCCTACCCTTTTCTTAGAGTTAGTACCTCTCGTTTGTCTTTCTTATTTCCATTGCCAACCCAATCTTTTCTTGTAATAAAGTTGCAACCAAATTAGCATGGACCCAGCTTCAAAACCAGCTCAAAGTCCCTATTTTTAGGCCCTGCACTGCCCTGTTTTCGCTCTCTGTTTTCTCTCAGAACCCACAACTCATTTGAATTGCTTCTATATATTCCATTTCGTTTGAGGGAAAAAGGCAGGATGAAAATTACGAGGACTTTTGCAATGAGTCCAGAATCTATCATCCTCGTCGCCTTCTTCTTGATTCTCATTGTTGTTCAGGGACAGGAAGGGAAGGGTTTCAGATCAATAAGTTTTGAACTGGTTCACAGGCACGATGCTCGAGTATCTGGGGATGAAGTACAGGTCCTTGATAAGTTTATTCTCGTCAAGGAGCTTGCTTATAAGGATATCGATCGCCATAAGAGAAGAACGACTTGGGGATCATTTCAAATGCCAATGCAGGCAGGTAGGGATTATGAAAGTGGAGAGTATTTTGTTCAAGTTAAAGTTGGATCACCAGCCCAGAAGTTCTGGCTCGTAGTAGATACAGGGAGCGAGTTTACTTGGGTTAACTGCAAATTTGATCCAACCGGAACACCAAGTGCCCGCAAGCAAAATAACAGGATCGACGGCAAGAAGGTGTTTTTGGCTCATCGCTCTAGGACATTTCAAACAGTGCTATGTTCATCTCAGAGGTGCAAGGTTGACCTCAAATACCTGTTTGCCACCCCAGCTTGCCCTAATCCATCTGCTTTCTGTCAATATGATTTCAAGTAAGTAACATTTTGAACAGGTTTTGTCATTTCTTTTGGTTTAGCTTCTTTTTAATCTTTCTTTCTTGGTCAATATTTCATTTTTTCTGTAATAGTAAGCTTCCTGCTGCAAATAAATTGATGGGGTTGTTCTGAAACCAGCAAACAATGGCAGAATGAGAAACAAATTTCAGAAGAACAAAAAGAAAATAAAACCCAGTTCGCAACAAGCTTTGATGCCTATTGAAACCCTGTTTTTGTTTTGTTCTGGCTAATTAATTGGGGGGGAAATTAAATGCTACCGTTTTGGACCACTGATTGTGTGTTTCTTTTTCAGATTACATTTTGAGGGAGAGGGAGATGACTAATTAAAAGCAGTTGGGGGGCATGTCCTTTTTGAATTAAGTAGTCAAGTTCAGTTATAAAAGCCAGCCAGAAATAGTTGGAACATGTCTTTTTTGAAAGGGAGCAGAGTTTGGTTGTCCTTGTTTGAATTTTTCAAGGTTTAAGAGATACTATTAGCATCACAACTTAAGGCCCCTTCTAGGTGTACTAGATAAATAACTTTCTGGTCCTTGAAGATTTAACTTTTCTGAAAGGAGTTACTGCATTTATAAACCTTGCTTATCCCCACATCATGATCAAGTGAAAGTGCTATAGCCATACAGAATATACGTAATCTGTGCATCTTATTCAAAAAATGTCCTGGTGGGACTTTTATTAAGAAGTTAGCATTCATAAACATGATAAGGTTGCTTCTGGTGATCCAGCAACCATTCTTTCCAGCGTCCAACAATGGTTATAAATGGGAGTTAATGTTAGTAGGTGGGCATCACATGACCCACATTTCTGCACCAAACACAGGTAACATACATAACCTTTGGTTAGTTTCTGCGCGTGGCTGTGGCTGCAAATAGTCAATGGCATTCCCTTTATTAATGAAGCTTATAGGCTCTACCTAGAAACCCCCAGCTACATCATTTTTCACATTAAACTTGCCAATCAGAGTGAAACCCATTTGGTTTTTAATGAACATATGTTTGGCAGACTATGAATTTCTTATCCAAATGTTCAATTAATGACTTTTTGTGATCTTATCCTGAACAGATATATTGATGGGTCATCTGCATTGGGATTCTTTGGAAGTGACACTATCACAGTAGGCCTCCCAGATGGAAAGAAGGGGAAAATTAAGAATATGCTAATTGGGTGCACAGGTGAGGTTCATAATGGGAAAACCCTCAACCGACACGCAGATGGCATATTGGGGTTAGGCTATTCCAACGACTCCTTCTTTGCTAAAACAGCTTCAGATTATGGTGCCAAGTTCTCCTATTGCCTGGTTGACCATTTGAGCCACAGAAACGTTTCCAGTTATATAACTTTTGGTGCCGCTGCACTTCCAAATGCCAAGTTGTTGACTGAAGTCAAAACAACTGAAGTTGTTTTTGTTCCTCCATTTTATGGCGTAAATGTTATAGGCCTCTCCGTTGGGGGACAAATGCTGAAAATCCCACCTGAGGTTTGGGATTTCAATGCTGATGGAGGCCTTGTGATTGACTCAGGAACAACCTTGACCCTTCTAGCCAAGCCAGCATTTGAGCCTCTTGCTGAAATTCTGGTGAAAGCTCTGGACAGATTTGAGAAACTGGATGCACGTGAACCATTCGAATTTTGCTACAAGGCTGATGGGTTTGATGAGAGTTCAGTGCCAAGAATAGCATTTCATTTTGCTGGGGGAGTTAGGTTTGAGCCTCCCGTGAAGAGCTACGTAATTGATGTAGGACCCACCGAGAAGTGCCTTGCGATTGTTGGAGCTCCTGGTGGCTCTGTCTTAGGCAATATCATCCAGCAAAATCACTTTTGGGAATTTGATTTTGCTAAGAACACAGTGGGCTTCGCTCCCTCTGCCTGCCATTAACTATATAATCCCCTTATGGATAAAACAAGTCACTTCGGGAATGTTTTAGTAAATTTATTACTATTCTTTCAATCTTACTTTTCTTTCTTTTCTTTGTTAAACTATACATAAAAATATGTATTATATATAAATGTAGTAAAGTTTGTTTTCTGTGATATCTTCTATCGATGCTTTAACTCCTTATCATTTTTTTGGCAAACTTTTTAAGATGAAGTTTGATTCTAATATAAATAATTTGTCATTAATATATGGACAAAATGATTCGCTGGCTACAACTTGATTTGCCTCTCAATGAAAACAAAAGTTTAAAGTAGAAAAGAGATAATAACAAGCCTAGAAGACCCATCTTTTATGATTAACGTACACCTAATATTGATAGAGCTCTAGCTAGGTTAAAAGATTAGAAATGTCACAAGAAAATGTTAATATATTGTTTAGGTAAAACGAATCATATATTATATATTTCATGACAGAGATGAGTATATTTGATACCTACTGAAAGCATGGTGTCTAGAAAATATTATATAGTCCTTGCCTAAAACCGTGTCTAAAGCTTTTGCAAATAATATATATAGCCTTGCAAATACCTTTTTCAACTTTCAGTTTTCATATATATATATATATATATATATATATCATAAATTTGAAAATTGTTAATTATATTTTACTTTAGTTTATAATTTAATTTTGTTCAATTGAATTTTTATAATTTCAATAACTTTTATTTTAATATTTATAATTTAATTATATTTAATTGAGTCTTTACAGTTTCAATAACTTTTACTTTAGTTCCTATTATCAGATATACATTTAACACAATTAATATTATTATTAAAGTAGTAAAAAATTAATCACATGACATACTTATGACTCAATTAGATTGGTCATGCGGTTAATTTTTGATCACTTTAGTAATGATATTAATGATGTTAAATGAATTTTTAACGAAAGAATTAAAGTAAAAATTATTAAAACTGTAAGAACTCAATTAGATGAAATTAAACTATAGAAATCAAAGTGAGAGTTATTGAAACTATAAAGACTCAATTAAATAAAATTAAATTATAAGAATTAAAGTAAAAATTGAATAAAATTATAAGGATAAAAAATTATCTTAACCCTTAATTAAACAAGAGCCAAGTACATATGTAGTTGATGTCTTTTAGGGTATGCTTGGGAATTAAATAGATGAAGGAAAAGAAACAAATTAAATTAAATTGATGAGCTATTAGTAAATTTTTACAGATATATCTTTTATTAAAATTATTGCATATGATTATTTAGTTTTTTGATATAAAATAATAAATAAATAATTTCTCCTTCAAAATGTCTGAAAACTTAAGAGAATAAACAATTTAGACTATATCTTTTTTACACTATTTCTCTTTTTATTAATAACTTTGAAACTAGATAAATATGTGAAATTAAACTTCTCTTTTTCTTTTCATCATTATCTTCCATCCAAACATAGCAGAGCAATTTGATTTTCCTCATTTAAATTATAAGCTACACTCAAGAACCACTCATGTCTTCCAATGATTTTTTTTTTCTCTTTAATTTTTTCTTTGTATTTTTAAATTTTTGAAATTTTCTCCTTTTTTACCTTTTTTAATTTTTTCACTTTTTTTTAGTATTGTTTTCTAATTTTTTTTAAATCTTTAAAAAATTTTTAATTTTCAAAAAAAAATATTCTTTTTTAATATAAAAAATCATGTCGGTATAACTTAGGAGACACAAAAGTTTCTTTATCAACTATATGGTTTATGGATAAATAAGAATAAGAATTCATGAAACAAAAACAACAAATCAAATATCACATCTATCACATCTTAGTATGAACGTGAGTTGTTTCTTTCAACTTTCAAGTATTAATTATTTGTTTATTCATCATGATCATATAAATGTTAAACTCTTTTAGAAATAATTTTATTATAAATCTTCATCCGTACTGTATTTTATATAATGGAGAAATTCTTTTTACATTAATTTGGTATATATATATATAAGAGAATAAGTATTTTAAAATGTTGAATCTAAAGTTTAAATTCAAAAAAGCTAAGACAAAGAACATATATCCTTAATTATTAAACTAATTTTTTAAAATTATTTATTTTGAAATACGATGCTTTTAAAAATATTAAAAGCTAATTAACTCAAAAACAGTAAAAAGCTAATCATTTCAATAAAGTGAAAATGTAGTTAGCTTTATAGTGTAGCTATCATTTAGATAATGAAATGTTTGACAACCCAACCCAAAAATTTTAAAGATATGTATATTATATTATTGATTTGAATAATATTGAATTTTTCTTTGATGGCTAGAAATTATAATTATTTTTTAATAATTTTTATAATAGTTATAATATTTAAATTTATAATAAATACAATATTTAGGTCATTAATGTCTAATAAATAAAACATTAAATTAGTGATTAAAGATACATTAATAGTATTAAATATATTGTTAATAACTATTCATTTAGTTGTTATTATTTAAAAATTAATTATGTTTCTTAATTTAAAAGGTTAGTTGAAATATTTGATAAAATAATACTTATAAATAGTATTATTTACGAATTTATAATTCATACAATTTAAATATCCTTATTATCACTAGTAAATTGTTCTTGAATTAAAAAAATTTATAAAGAAAGTTGTGCAATATAAAAAATCATCAGTTTTGCCACTGAATGTCATCATCATTTTCATGGAAGACACACTAAAAGAATATTCTCACGTCTCTCTTCATTCAAGAAAAAATTGATGATAAAAGTTCTCACGGTATTATTTTTCACATGAGAAAACGTTATTTCTCATGAGAAATTATTTTGTGGGCAAGAATACAAGAAAATTATGAAGCTTATTTGGAACGATTTTAAAAAATTATTTTTTTTAATTTTATGAAAATAAAAAAATTTATTTAAATAATTATTTTTATCAATTATTTTTTAAAAATTATTTTTAAAAAATAATAATTAAAAAATAGAGAATAATTTTTTTATATTTTACTTTATTTTTTTTTATTTTTTTTTTAAAAATAACTGTCAAAAATATTTTTATTCGATCAAGTTTTTTATTTTTTTATTTTATAAAATTATTTTTTATAGTTATTCTTAAAAATTATTTTAAAAAATAATAAAATAAAAATTATTTCAAACAAATCGATTTTTTTAAGGATTTTTAAATATTTTCTCAGAAATATATATGTATATTTTTTTTGTCATTCTTTATTGTAGACTTGTTTACATTACCATTATATTCATTTGATGGCCCCATCAATGGTCAATAAGACAAGGATCATTGGGAACAATTATGAGTTAACAGTTTTCAAGTTTGATGGCCCCATAGTGTTGCCCTTATACTTTACAAGCATAAGTGACAAGGAAGCGGATGAATATGATCATGTCATTTTTAATCCGATCATGTTATTCAAAACGACATGATTGACTTGTTGAAGTAATTTATATGTCTTTTATTGGATGATCAAGATTAAAAATAAAAAATATATTTTAAAAAAAAATACATAAAAAATCGTGATCGTCTGTTGATTTTTATTTGACATGATCGATCATGCGACATGATCAAATTAAATTTTAATAAAAAAAGATAAATAAAATTTAATGCTTATTTTCTTTTGAAAAACATAATATTTATAACCACGTATAATGTTTGGAGACAGTGGAATATTAAGATTTAGATGAGAAAAAAATAAACACAATGTCTATCCATCTATAAATAATAAACTTTATATATTGTGTTTAATTTTTTTAAATATAAAATTATCATATTTTTATGAGAATGCTGAATAGTGAATATTACCATATGCTTCACCCCAAAGTCACTGATCTTGATAACTTTTAAATAAATAAAATAAAGAATATAGTTAATGCTCTCAGAGAATTTAACACAGAAAAAAGACAAAAACAATGGAGTCACGTTAATTGTTTATAAATTAGTATTATATATCAAATTGCTATATTATAATGAGCTATATCAAATAGTGGTATCTTTAATAACTTATATTAGTTCTTTAATGAGCTATTGCCCTTATTGATGTCTTGGTTCTTTTGGTAAAAACAAGATCATATTAATTATAATACAAAGGAAATCACCATGGGAAAATGGGATCTGGGGCCACTTGATATTTCTCTACTAGTGGCAAAGTCAAATAATAATAAATTTTGGGAAATGTGGAGAAGTTTTTTTTTTAATTTATAAATTAAAAATACTATCAAGCCAACTTCTATATTAATTGATATTAAGTTTTCTTTCGAATAATTTTAAAGATATACTTTTACATTAACACATTTAAAAAATAAGTTTTTACATATTTAAGTATGCATAAAATGGATATAAACTCTAAACTTGGTATATGAATATATGATGTTTGTTGTTACAAATGGAAGGTTAATTAATATATATAGTGGAATTAGAGGAGAGCATGGTTTTAATTTTTTCAATTTTAAACATATTGAAATTAAAAATTATATAATTTTATATAAAAAAATAAAGAGTTAATTATTTTTTTAAAGATACTATGCATATTTAATAAGAATGTATAATAAGATTCATTTTTTCAATACCTTCAATAATTCTAAAATAGTATTCTAAAATATTAAAAAATATTGGTGAATTGTACTGCCCACTTGTCATGATCTCTATCTAGTAATAGTAATGAAAACAATTTGGTTGATATGGCAGTATTCATTTTTATAAAGTTTTAAAAAATAAATTAATAGATATCTTAGTTATATAATTATTTTTTTATTATAAAAGTATATATATATATATATATATACATATATCTTTTAAAAAGTTGAACAAATAAAATAACTTAATTTAATTTTAAATTTTAATTTATTTAAATTATTTATATGTCTAAAATACTCACTGAAAACTTTTAAATATATTTATTATTAATTATAAAAAAATTTTAAAAGTTATTTAATGTATTTGAATATTTAAATTTATCTATTATTAATAATAAAAAATTTTAAAAAGTATTCAATGTGTTTTTTTTACATTAATATTACAAAAAATAAATAAATAAATAATTTGAGTTTTATCATTTTTATTTGCTTTTTATATAATATTTTAAACATATAAATGATTTATTTAAGATTAAATTCAAAGTTAAATTAAAT
>JASKGM010041001.1:0-22528 GCA_034509205.1 Ceratonia siliqua
AGTATAAATTGAAGACTCAATTCCACTTTCTTTTGAGCCAAGAGTTTGAGATAAGGATATGAGAGTTACATCTAGAGTCTACCTTTGAAAAAACAAAATAGTTATATAGGAGTGAGGTCAGCAACTTGATCAGCAAAAATGACATAGAGAGGTGAACATTTACACTAAGAGCAAGCAATTTATAAATTGAACACCTCCTTGACTAGTATACATCTTGTACGTATTGGTAGTTTATATTGCCCGTCAAATGGTCAATTCAACATATATAAGATTCTACTGTATTAATTGCTGACTAAAGGTTTTTAATTCAAATCTTGGAAATATTTTTTTATTGATATACATCTACTAATTACGATGTATCTTGGCTTAGAACTAAAACAATCTATCTTCCTCCTAAATTTCTTGTAATAAAAAAAAATAATAATAAAAAATATTATTTCTAGGACTTTTTTGAATTTTAACGCTTGTGGTCCTCTTAAAGTTCTTCAAAAGTTGCAGGCCCTCCTTGTGCTTGCACGCATATAAATGAATGACAACCAGAAAAGAAAACCCATCCCCCCAACAATTGCAGACACTTATTTCTTCAGAGTCTTCTTAGATTTCTATACTAAAAAGTATTGTCTTCTTCCAATTTTCCTCTCTGAGATGGGAGTCCCTCATTTTCTTGTTATATCTTATCCAGCTCTAGGATGTGTGAATCCCCTTATGCAGTTCTCTCAGGTTTTGGCCAAACATGGCTGCAAGATCACTTTTGTAAACACAGAATTCAGCCACAACCAAGCCAAGAAGGCAAGTGCTGGGCAAGACAACCTCATGGGATTGAAGATAACGTTGGTGTCTCTCCCAGATGGTTTAGGTCCTGAAGATGACAGAAATGACCACCTCAAAGTCATCTTTTCAATAAAAAACACCATGCCTGCTAAGCTTCAGAAGCTCATAGAAGAGATTAATGCTTTGGATGGTGACAATAAGATCTCTTCCATAGTTGTTAGTGTGCATATGGGGTGGGCCTTGGAAGTTGGTCAAAAACTGGGAATTAAAGGGGCTGTGCTCTTTAGTAGCTCTGCTAGTATCATGGCCTCCATTGACTGCATAGAAAAGCTGATTGACGATGGAATCATCAATTCTGAAAATGGTAAGAAATATTGAAACTTTCTGAATTCTTATCTATATGCTCAATTCTATGATGATTATTGATTAGCTTATAAGAACTTCATCAATTAGTGTCCCCAAAATAAAGATAAGTCAAATAGATTGACTGCCACATCAAATAGGATTACTGATAGCTTACCTTTTAATAAATTGTTTTGTTTTAAGTGTTTTTTATTAGATAAGAGAATTTTTTAAAAGATACAAAACAATAAAAATGGACTAAACGAGTTTGGCCATGGGTTGGTCCATTAATGATCCACTTAAAAAAAATTACTTATCTTATATAAAAATTTCATCGTTGTTTAGTCCACAATTATTATTTTATAATAAATATAAAAAAAAAATTTGGATTATAAATGGGCTAACATGTGAGTTAGCTTGTTTATTTAAAATCTCTTGGACTGACTAATTTATTAACAAATCTGTGCAAAATAAATATGAATTCATTTTTGTTGACCTATTTAAGGTCATTAACTGTTGTTAAAAGATAATAGTACTTTTTATATTTAAAATTAAAAAAAAAAAAAAACCTAAACAATTCCTTAGTATGATAGAATAGCAATAACTATTCTCCCATTTTTCTTTCTTAACTAAACATGAGGATCTAAGTTTGACCTTATTTTGCAACTAGACAGTATAATACAAGAACTAATGTAAGCACATCATTGCTTTTGCCATTGCAGGACTCCCAACGGGCAAAAAGCAGGAAATTCAACTTTCTCCAAATATGCCTCTGATGAACGTTGCTAACCTAGTATGGTGCAGCATGGGTAAGATCTTCTTTGATCTTCTTCTTCAAGAGGTTCAAAATCTGAGGTTAGGAGAATGGTGGCTTTGTAACACCGCTTATGACCTTGAGCCTGGAGCATTTTCCACATCACCAAAACTCCTACCAATTGGCCCATTGATGGGAAGTGACCAAAACATAAGTTCGTTCTGGCAAGAAGACAGAACCTGCCTGGATTGGCTAGATCAGAAGCCTCCTCAATCTGTCATTTATGTTTCCTTTGGGAGTCTGGCAGTAATGGAATCGAACCAATTCAGAGAATTAGCACTTGGACTTGACCTCTTGAACCAGCCTTTTCTTTGGGTGGTGCGTCCGAGTAATGGTAATACGGTGAAAAATAAATACCCAAATGAGTTCAAGGGAACTATGGGTAAAATTGTTAGCTGGGCACCACAGAGGAAGATATTGAACCACCCTGCCATAGCTTGTTTCATTAGTCACTGTGGTTGGAATTCTACCATAGAAGGTGTATGTAATGGGCTGCCTTTCTTGTGTTGGCCATTTTTCACTGACCAATTTCAAGACAAGTCATATATTTGTGATGTGTGGAAGGTTGGATTGGGACTTGACAAGGATGAAAATGGGGTGATGTCAAGGGGAGAGATAAAGAAGAAAGTGGAGCAACTTCTTGGTGATGAAGAAATAAAAGCAAGGTCTTTGGAACTGAAGGAGATTGTCAAAAGTAACATAGCAGAAGATGGTCAATCTTCAAAGAATCTAAGCAAGTTCATTAATTGGGCCAAGGAATAAGGATGCTCTTGTCAATGAATTTCAGCACAAATACTAAGATATAATCTCTAAATGAGTGAGTATGCCAATGGTAGCTCAAATAGAACAATTTAATTTTCTAGGGTTTGAATATATATCTATTTGTTGTTCAGGCTTCAATCTCTTTGTATTTTGATTAATCATTGTGTTGATGGTGATGCCTATTTTTTCTAGAAACATCTCCACTACTCCAAGAAGTCGGTTAGAAGAAGAATAATCTAAAAAGAACACCTGCAGCAAAGAAAAAATCTATTAAGGAAAACTTCAGCTGTAAAAAATATATATTAGAAGAACGTAAAGCTAATAAATTGACTTTGATAAGTCGGTCATCTAGCCATTCTCCTCTGTTTTAGTCATAGAAAACAGAGCATATACTTCAAAAGTTTTGTACGAAGCCTTTCTTCCAACTATTCCAATATAATCTTGTTCTACTTTTTTCTCAATTCTTCAACTATTATCCTCTCCAATTAACTACTACCAACTAACCATAATCCTACCATATATCAAGTAAATAATTTCTAAATTTATTCATGTTCGGTCATATCTTGGCGGCGTGACACTTATAATCTTCCCTTAACCGAACTCATTAACATACACTCAAACTTTAACCTATGCTACACCTATTGTTAATTTATCATTTGTCCATCTCCTAGTTTTTATTGGTGAAAATTATGACCTCTGGAGCTTAAAATTAAAGACATATTTTAGCTCACAAGAATTGTGGGATATTGTCGAAAAAGAATTTGATAATCCAATAAATTCTTCCACTTTGTCCGAGACAGAGCGTAAAAAATCGAAAGAAAATCAGCAAGCTATGAATGATATTATCTTCAGGAGAATTACTGATGTTGACTCTACAAAAAAGGCATGGGACATTTTGGAGGAGGAGTTTTGTGGTACTGAAAAGGTATATTCCAAAGAAGAGAATTTTAAATTTTAAATTTTAAAATTGAAAGAATCTGAGACCATAAGAGAATACTATGCTAGAATAAAAGAAATAATCTATCAAATGAAATTATATGAAGAAAATATGACTTATAAGTGATAAGAGAATGGCAGAAAAAAATACTTATCACTTTCATAGAAAACTATGATCCCATAGTTACAGTTATTGAGCAAGCAAAAGATATGGAGTCCTTGTCAGTAAATGAACTAGTGAGATCTCTAAAAGTTTATGAAAAGAAACTAAGGAGGCACAATGAAGAAACTGTTTAGAGTGCTTTAAAAAAAATGAATAACAGGTCTCAAAAGTTCAAAAATAATGGAAGAAAATTTAATCAAAATTGCAAGGAAGAGAAACTTCTAGAAATGATGAAAATAAAAAAAAGAGTAGAGTAATCTTTCAATAGTAAAGGCAAAAATCCTTATGTGGAATCTACAAGAGGAAAAGTCATCAAGAAAATAATTGTTGGTTCTGAGGCAAGCCGTAGTGTACTAACTGCGAAAAATTTGGACATGTTGAAAAAGATTGCTGCACCAAAAAAATATGATGAGAGACATGCCAAGCATTAAAAAAGATGAAGCTGTGTGTGAAGGACATCTGCTTGGAAAATAACATCGGCAACCATTTTCATCCAGGCAATCATGGAGAAACAAAAAAGCTTTAAAGCTCCTCCATACAGATATCTGCGGGCTTATGAAGACTCCATCATTCAACCAGAACAGGCTCTTTATACTCTTCATTGATTAATATACCAAAATGACATGGGTTTATTTCATGAGAGAAAAATCAAAAGTCCTCAAGATCTTCAAGAAATTTAAAAAATTAGTAGAAAAACAAATTGGTTGTCAAATTAAAACACTAAAGGATGATCGAGGCAAAGAGTATACCTATAAAGAGTTCAATAAATTCTACGACGAAGAAGAATTTGAGCACTAACTAACCTTCAGCTACTTACTAAAGCAAAATGGAGTTTCAGAAAGGAAGAATATAACTGTAATGGAGATGGCAAGATCAATTCTGGAAGAGAAAGAATTATCTAATACATTTTGGGTGAAAGTAGTATATACAACTATATATTTGTTGAACAAGTGCCCAACTAGAGCAGTAAAAGACAATTAATGGAGGCTTGGAGTGGAAGAAAACCATCTACCAAACATTTTAGAGTATTCGATTGCATCTACTATATCCACATTCCATACTAGAAAAGAAGTAAACGTGGTGAAAAGATTGAACACGAAATGTTTTTGGGTTACAACACTAAATGAAAAGCCTACAGAGTATATAATCCAAAGACAGATAAGCTCATCATTAGTCGTTATTTAGAGTTTGACAAGAATGCCACATGGAATTGGGAAGAAAAAAAAATTGAGAAAAAGAACATATACATACCTATTGAGTATCCAACTACCCCCAAAGACAATGACCAAGATAACACAAACATTTCATCTCCACCAGTCCATGATCATCTCCACCAGTCCATGATCATCTCCAATTAAAGAAGCTTCATCAACAGAATCTGCACCAAGATAACCCAGAGTCATACTTTTATGTATTTCCTTTTTTCTATATTCTTGTAAATTAGGTGAGATTTCTAAGGAAACCACTTTGATTATAAATGGTTCTTATGACTCTATTAATTTATCATCAATATCATATTATTTTCTTCCCTAAACTTTAATAGTTTCAAAGCTTCAGCTCTTTATCCATTAATGGCAAAAACATCCATGACTGGAGAGCATAGGAACTCGTCTCCTTCAAGGATGATGATAGAGAGTGAACACTCTAAAACTACTATGGTAAGTAGTGGGATGAAGCTCTCTCCAACACATTCTCCCTTCCAACTTACGGTCTTCAAATTACATGGTAAGAATTACATGAAGTGGGCTTAGTTTGTGAAGCTAGCAATTGATGGCAAAGGTAAGATTGACCATCTCATAAGAGACGTGTACCAACCAGTAGCAAACGACTTGAGTCTGCAATCATGGAAGTTAGAAATTCGCTAGTGATTGCTTGGCTAGTATTATCTAAGAAACTAATATATCATGAGATAACATTATTTTAAAACATCTTTTACCATTAAAACACTTTGAAATTTCACATTAAACTTTTATAAAATGTTGATTGTATGCTTTTTTGACAATTTTCACATTGAATATGATAATCTTAGATATCATGGTATCTTATATTTTAAAATCCTATGTCATAACATCCAGAATACTGCATTATATAAGATATAAATATATCAAATATCTCCTTATAATACTTTCTTCATCTTATAGATATGGATAATGCTCAGCCATAATTTGCCTAATTTACACTAATCTTATCCCTAAGATGAATCTGAATGTTTTCACTTAATAATTAATACTATTGCCAACTAGCTCTTGGACTAGCATCACTATTTTTGATCTAAAATAGTTTAGAGAACTAGCTCTTGGACTTGACCTCCCCAATAGGTCATTTCTTTGGGTGGTTCGAGCAGATGCCAATGGCAGCAACACAAAAATCGAGTACCCAGATGAATTCAAAAGAAATAGTGGTAAAATTGTTCAATGGGCACCTCAACAGAAGATGCTAAGCCACCCTGCCATAGCTTGTTTCATTAGCCATTGTGGTTGGAATTCCACCATGGAAGGTTTATGCAATGAAGTGCCTTTCTTGTGTTGGCCATATTTTGTTAACCAGTTTTATAACAAGACTTATTTGCGATGCTTGGAAGGTGGGATTGGGTTTGACTTAGATGAGAAAGGGTTGATATTACGTGGGGAGATCAAGAAGACAGTAGAGCGGTTGCTTGGTGATGAAAACATAAGGGCAAGGTCTATGAAGCTAAAGAAGATGATCATGGAGAACACAGAAGAATTAAGGGGGAAGGTCGTTTGAGAATTTCAGAAAGTTCATGGACTGGCTCAAAGAATGAGATGCTCTTTTGTTACTCTAGAGTGTTATGTTCTCCATAGAATAAGAGAGTATTCTCATTCTCCCATGTATTTTGAAGGAGACTTGATTCTTTGTTTTGATAACAAAATATAGCTTCATAATAATCACTCTCATTAATTAAAAAATAATAATGTATGTAAATTGAAGTGATTTTCTCTAAATAAAACTCGATAACCACTCAATTTAACAGGGAATTATTATATAAACCCATACTCTAAAATCTTTATATAGAACCCAAGAGGTTAAAATAAAGTTGAAGATAGAATTCAAAGAAATGAAGAAGGTTGGGCTTGCACATATAATGAATGAACTACATTTATTAGAATTACCATTATTGTAGACAATGGCAGAGAGGCCAAATCGAACATGGATCTTCCTTGACGTCCCTTCAACGTCTTCACCCATATCAATGTCCGTCCGGTAACTTGTTGGTTGTTGATCATATGATAATTTTTCTCATTATTAATTATCAACTTACTTTTTTCTTAAAAGCTAAACATGTTTAGTCCCAAACATGTTTTAATAAATTGTTTGAATATTCATCATATAGAATTAATATGGGAGAATTGATATTAAATTGAACAACTTTGTACACTGTAAATATTTAATTTTGTTCCTTTTTTTTATTTAACAAAAATACAAACAAATTTAAAAATACAAAAGTAAAGTACAAAATACAAAATAACAAAACAAAAAATATATTTTTAACCCAACATTTCTTTCTTGTTTAAATCCATTTTTTTATTACTTAGGGCTTAGCCCATTTTATTTTTTCTTTGCTTTCAACCTATTTTTTTCTCACTGAAGCCCATTACCAAGGCCCAACTCAATACACTCTAACCCAAGCTCATAATCCATTAAAATCCCTTTAACCTAATTCCTTATCCTTCTTTTGTCTTACCAACCCATTCCCCTTCTTTCCCCTCACTATTTTTTTTCTTTCTTTGACTTTTTCTGACACTTATCTTTCTTTTTCCTTAACTACCCCATGCCCCTTTCTCCCATTTTCACGCCTTCCCTCACGCTCTCTGCTCCATTTCTCTATGACAGCTAGCCGAACCCCATTTCCCTTTCTAAAACCGCCGTCTTCCTCTCTCTCCCTTATCTCCCTCTCTCTCCCTTATCTCCTTGCAATCCCACTTTTCCCCCATTATTGAAGCTCCTCTCCAGCCCATTCGTAGCAGCTTTCCTTTTTTTCACTACAACACGGTGCCTACAAGGAGTGTCTCTTCACTCACTGCACACGCCAATTTCCATTATTTGTTTATTTATTTATTTGTTTTTGTTGAGATATCATAATGTGAGGATGGTCCAAGATTGGCTGATCTGAACTAGGCATTGGATTTCATCCTAATGATTTTAAATTTAATTTGAATTTTTAGCTCTTAAACCCACATGAAACTAAAGCAAAATCATGCTTTAATTCTAAAATTTGTTGGTCCTAATTCAATTCTAATTTATGGATTCAAACATGTATTTTTGGGATTCATATGGGCAATCAAAGTGATTTTTTTTTCTCCCTTATTGGAAGCATATTTTGAATGATATTTCAAAGACATTTGACTCCATCATCTCAAAATTGGTTTTAACATACTGTGAATGTTGAGACTGATTTTGTTTCTGGATCAAAATAAGATTATCATTGTTTTTAAGCTTTTAATGCAAGTCCAATCATGTTTCAAGTGATAGTCTAGATACCTAAAACGTCCTTCTTGGATGTCTTATAGTGATGATCATTAATTGGGGTTTTTTGTTTTATTTGTTAGTTACGTTGTTTTTGGTTGGGTTATATAATTTTTTTCTCTATATTTAACTAATGTATTTGTAATACTATATTTGCTCCTTTTCTCTCCTTGTAAGGTATGAGACTCTTTTTGTTTTGTCATTTTAGTTTTATGTGATTTTGTTTGTTTAGAATATCTAGTTAAAGTCAAGGTGCTCAATACACTTAAATTTTTCTTGTAAGAAATAAGATAAAAATAAGAAAAAGATATTTTCAAATCCTAGCCTTCTGGATATATTTTGTGAAAGGAATTTTCTTATAGGAGGGAATGAGTTTTGTTAATAAATCTTAGGCTTCATTTAAATATGCCTTCTAATTAAAATGAATTTTGATTAAATGAATTTCATAGTCCTAAAATTTTTCTCATTAAGACATTGTTTTCAATGTTTGAAATTGGTTTTGAAAAATAAATGAAAATTTAAACTTGGTAAAGGTCCAATATTGTTCTTAAAAGATTTACTTAATTCACTTTTCTCAAAAAGATTTCAAAGCCTCAATATTTTCCCAAATGGCTCCAAGGACTCAACTAAGTATTTTCAAGTGAAGGTTCAATATTCTTTAAGTCACTTTTTGAAAATTTTGTTGACCTAAAGTTGCATAATATCCTAAGATTAGAATAGTTGATGGAATTTAAAGTTCAAAAAACAAGAGAGATACTTAAGTGAGTGTCATATTTAAACAAGCTAGTTAATAAAGAAGTTATATATTTAGAGCTAAGTGTGTAACAAAAACAAGTTTAATAGGATATTTAGATAACAAGAATGTCTTAAAGTGCTTCTACATAACAAGTACCTTCCTTATTGAATATTTATTTCTACTAATTTTTTAACTGAAATATATAGGAAGAGTTATGGAAAAATCTTGAATTAGAAAGCCGCATAACACCCCTGGAAATGAGGTAGGATTGAAAGGATTTATAGATTTTGCTTTTCTGCATGTATATAGCAATGACATAATTAAATTTCTGTGTAATCATTGTGGGTTTAAAAAGTGGCAGACTAGAGAAGTCATACATGACCACTTGATCTGTACATAATTTCCAATTAGGTATACATTTTGGTTTTATCATGTAGAGTCAAGGATCAGTCAATATCAAGCTGTTTTGAATGTAGAACAAGATGCGTTGCTTGGTAAAGATGTACTAATAGGTTGAGCTGAGTTAGTTTTTAAACAAATTTAAAATGATAAATTTAAATATAATTCTAATAAGTTGATGGTTAAATTCAAATATACTTTGGTATCATGTTTTCTAAAATTATCAAAAACATGAAATAAATAAATAAATTGTACAAGTAATTGTTATAAAATAAGTGTATCTAATAACATCTACACAAATAATTTAATTAAATTTTTTATTATCCTTATTGTTCTCATATTCAAATTGAAAGGTACTTTTTGTGTGTGCTTGTGTGGGTGAAGGAAAATTAAAAGTAGACAACTATCTCCTTCCATGAAAGAAAGTGATTGAGTGGCGGAGTCACTTTAGTTGTCAATATCAATCCCATCTAAACTATAGACATGGACTTAGCATATTGTAAAGCACTTCTACAACTCTCACTTTCCTTTAAAATATGATTATGCTAATGAATTGTCTCTTGCTAGCGCCTCCACTCCCTTCCATCTCCCCATCATCTCACATTAATTTAACATATGTCATTTTGCCATTATCTCATTTACTATTATAATTGGTTTAAATTGTGATGAACTTGCTCTTACATCTCACCATTATTTTTTTCACTGTTCACTACCTATAAAGATATATCTCTTTTGTCTTTAAAAATATTACATTTTAAAATAATATTTTATAAAATACCATTTTAACTTACAATGTTTTAAAAATACCAAAAAATGTATTTCTTTTTTAATATATTATTTATATAGTGTTTCCCTTTCCAACCCTAGAGCTTTGAATCCACAATAAGTTAAATAAATGTATTTCTTTTTTAATCTATTTTTATGTAACTTTTTAATCTATTGATAACCCAAGAAAAAAAAAATGGTAGAGAGATGAATTATAATTTATTTCATGTATTTCTTTTTTATTGCCTTAATGGTGATTTCTTTGATTAGTTAACTGGTAAAGATGTGCTTGGATAATATCATCTTTGGACTAAACTTGTATTGGTGGTAAACTTGATTAGTTAATTGGCATAGAGTGCTTGCTTGGATCAATCATTTTTCATGCTCATTAGAGCCTTGATTTCCTTATGATCTAGATGTGCTCCCTTAACCCATAATCAATTCACCCCATTGGCGTCAATAAAGTTTCTTGCATTCTACAATCAATTATTTGATCTCCTTCATCAAGCACAAGCATGGTATTCACTAATTTGGCTCCACTTAATCAACAATATTAAAAATTTTGGATTGTGAATTTTGTCACCTCTCAGTAGCACTCAGAGAGATTAGGGACTATACTATGAGCTTCACCCATTTCTCTATTTCTATAATACAATTCAGTGGTTATTTCTTGTTCCTTCAATTAAAAAATCCACGTAGATAAGATTACTTTGTAAAGCCACGTAGTGCCTTTTAAATTGGTGGTGATCCAAACCCTCCAACAGTTCAATCACAGTGTGATTTGGATAGATGAATCCATGTGCATGGCACTCTTGTTGTTAAGCTTATAAATACAAGGACCTTTAATTGGCATCTATTAAAAAGATTGAAGTGAGGAAATAAATAATATGTACGAAGGTAATTATAATTAAGGAACAGAGAATAATAGAATGAATGCACGAATCCATGCACTAGTGGGGTTTGAATATTGTTGGATGATATTGTTTGTACCCTAAGTTCATGTACTAGTAGGGTTTGAATATTATTAGATGTATTGTTTTGTCAAAAAAAGAAGAAAATCAAGGAATGGAACTTAGTGGTTTGGTTGGCATCCATGGCTTGTGTATATTTATGATTGATATTCACACATTTTGGTCTAACATTTTAGTCTCCTTGCATATACGTTATGTTGAACTGGTAGTTTATAGCGACAATATATGCAAGGAAAAGCAATTGAGCCAATTTCATTGAATTGAATATTGCTTTGAATGAATAGCTTAACAGACTTTATCTTCACTAATTTGTATGTGAGCTTTGTTATGGCATAGGCACCGAGGATTAAGATATTTAATTTAATCACAGATTGTGGGTTTTGCCTTAGATTTAATTCTTTGTTTATTTTTACCTTCTAATTATAGAAAACATGATATTTAGGTTTTGGGCTCCATCACTCTACTGTCATCTCCATCACTCTTCACAGGAAGTAAATTTATTTTTTGAGCTTTTTGGTTAGTTGCCTAGCTAGGATTATACTTATATATATTTGAAGATCTTTTAGCACATAACAAAAACATAGTTTGTATTGAGTGAAGAACATAGTGAGAGTTTTATGCTTGTGGTTCATAGAACATAAATGAGAGATTATACAAATTCACATGGAATGCATTAGGGAAAAATAGGTACCATACATAATTTCATAAAATAGCATTATTATATATCTAAGAGTGAAGCTTCAATTCCACCATCTGGGACATACTGATTCCATGTGTTATTCATTATTAATATTTTATAATTCCTAATAAATTATGCTTCTTGATGGTTAATAGATGTGAGTATTGAATTCTCACGTTATCATTATTACTAGTATTCACATGTGAAATTTTATACACACCTATGGCTATACTTGGTATATGACTCTTAAATGTTTTCATTACAAGATTGGGGTTGTTTGAACATCCTTTTCTTTGAGGATATTCAAAAGATTGATGAAACTTTTTGCTTGAAATTCTTTAATAGGTTGTCATATTTATATATAGATGTACCTTAACATCGTAAATGGGTGGATAATTAATTGAACGATAAATGACATTTGAATGATGAATTTGTTGATGGGGTGTACGAGTTGATCACATTTGCATGTGCACAAGAAAGTTTAGTGAGCTAAGGAGGGATTAGGTGTCCTTGTAGGAAATGCATATATAAGAGATACAAAGTGCGTGATGAAGTGACTGTTGATTTGTTGCGTAAGGGGTTTATGGACAATTACTACAATTAGACTATTCATGGGGAATCAATTTCACCTATCCTCCCAGTAGTAGTAGAAAATGATTACTTTGTCGCTAATGGATAAAGAGAAGACTACAATGTTTATGAACAAATGGTGATTAATGCTGTTGGGCCATCACTGATTGAAGAGCCTAACCCAGATGCATAGAGATTCTTTGATATGTTGGCAGCCGCACAAGCTTTATTATGGGGTAACTGTCAAAAGTATTCAGACTTATTAATGGCAATTGATAATCTAAGCTTGAAGAGTGATCATAACATGACAGATAGTTATTTTAATCGCATGGTAGATTTAATGAGTGATGCAATGCCGAGTGGTAACTGGATGCCTCCTAATTTTTATCATGCCAAAAAGTCAATGGAAAAATTAGGTTTGGGTTGTAAAAAGATTGATTGTTGTTCTAATGGATGCATGTTATATTACAAGGACAATGAGAATGAGAAGAATTACAAATTTTGTGGGATGGATCGTTACAAAATTTCCACTCGAAGAGGTATTGTTAAAAAAACCCTCTTGAAATGAATGTGATATTTTTTAATTGTTCCAATGCTATAAAGACTTTATTCATCAATGGCTATTGCATGTCTCATGAGATAGCATCGGGAGAATCCAAGAGAACTTGGTACCTTATCTCACCTATAAGACGGAGAAGCGTTGAAGCATCTTGATGAAATTTATCTTGATTTTGCTCAAGACCCTTGAAATGTAAGATTAAGGTTATATAATGATGGATTTTCTCAGTATAGGTTGTTTGGAAACTATTATTCGTGTTGGCATGTCATTCTTATTATTTACAACCTTCTTCCTTAGATGTGCATGAAAAGAGAAGTTATGTTTTTAATCATAATCATTTCGAGTCCATCTAATCCAAAAACTAAGATTGAGAAGTTATGTTTCTTATTATTATCCATCCCACATTCCTTGTACAAGGATAATAGTCACCCGTAATAATGATGGAGGCAAAGGTTATTCATCTTCTCTACTGTTATTAATATTCAATTACCCAAGACATCAAGTTGAGAAAACCTATAAACATAAACTAGATGCTAAGGAATTTAAAGTTGCCATCCTTCACATTCTTTTTACTGAAATCACCACTTGTAAAAAGAAGATAGAAAAAATATAACTATACATACAATTTTCTTACTTATTTTAGGTCCTAGAAACCTAATTATGTCTTTAATTGATATCACTTAATGGTCTTTGGAACCCAATGTGCTAACATTTTAAGAGTATGATAAAACCTTGTAAAAAGCATTTAGAAAATCTTTGAATAAAACTCTTTCAAGAGGTGAACCTAACCCTTGAGAATAATTTTAATCAATTAGACTTTAGAAGAGATTTTTCTGGACCATTTTTAACACAATCCACCTTCAACACCCCAACTCATTTCATTTTGAAAAACGTTTAAACCCACTTATATTATTTCCTTAAAATGTTATTGGAACCTTATTTAAACACTCAAAGGCCTTTGGAGCCTACAAAATTTCTTGAAGGCCATTGGAGCCTAGTATTTCAATCTTTTGATTTACTCCCCATATTTTCAAAATTTATGATAGGAGACTAAAACACAGCATTAAATACTAAATGAAGCAGACATAAACTAACCAACTATAAGAAGAAGGCCTATGCCCCGCGTCCAAGTGAGAAGGGGGTAAAACAAAAATAATATTACAAATCAACAAAAAAACAAAGATCAATAAATAAAATTACTATACAATCCAATTAAAAGGAAATAAGAAGAATTACATATAAGGTGAACACTATAGTTTAGCCTCACCATACATTCGTCTCCCAATTATTATATTTTTGTAATTTTTTATCTTTATTTTTTTTTTATTTTTTAACATTAATTAATTATTGTCTAGGTTATATAATTTTTTGAGATTTTTAAAATTTTTTTTAAATATTTTAAGAATTTTTTATATATTTTTTACTATTCATCTACAAATTTTTTAACACTATTCATCCATATGTATAAAAATTTTAAAAAAATATAAAAACATTTTAAAAAATTCTTAAAAAAAATGACACAGACAATAATTTATTTTTATTAAAAAGAAAAAAATTTAAAAAAAAGTAAGAAAAAAAAAAAAACAGAATGCTCCTACATATAAACAAGCATATGTATATACGTAAAGTACTAAGAATTTCATATTATGAGCTCCGGAACTAAAGGGGTATTCTATGGTTCTTAATCAATTATACTCATGCTACCAGTGGACATAGACTTTCCTTCCCAAAAACATGTTGGAATTATCCCCAACCTGTAAGCCAACCAGATATAAAACCCTACTTAGATCTGAACTCCATTTCTCATTACAAACTACTGCAGGGCAAAGTTATCCCTAGTTCAAAACCAAACTGATCTAAAATTAGCCCCCACATTAGATTTGTAACCAAAAACTAAGTGATTTTTAAACCAAATCCTCATACATATTAGAATCCAATTCACCTTATGGTTTTGAAACATAGTAAGTTAAATCAAATTCGAAATCCCAAATTACAACATAAAGTCCAGTTTAAAAGCACACATGCAACATATTTTCTGAGAAAGTAAAATCAAGTTTTACAAGTATAAATACAACATGTTTTCAAAGAGGATAAAACCAGATTGAAAGGACCAATACAACATGTCTCCAAAGCGGATGAAATTAGATTTAAAACCAAATCAGCATGCCTTCAAAGTAGCCAAAACTAGATTAAAAACAGTACAACAACATGATTAACCATGAAAAATGGGAACATGATTATTAAAGAAAAAATAGTAGCAAGATTTAATAAAAGAACAACAACAGAATTAGCCATGAAACAAACAGCAGTAACACTTCATAAAACAGCAACATCACTTAATAAAACAGCCACCTACTTTACTTGGAAAAAAAACAGTAGCAATACTAAACAAAAAACAGCCCCATGCTTTACAATGGAAAAAATAACTGCAATAAAAAAATAGCAACATGCTTTATTTTAAATCAACTTGAAATTGGAAGACAACAACTTAACCATGGCAACCTGTTTATCAAATTCAAATCTCCTTGGAGCTGAATCACAACCAATTCAATCACTATACCATGCTTTTCCAATTAAAACAACCTGAAGTTGAAACCAAGAGACTACTCTCAGTAACATGCTAAAGGGAAGAAAATTAACCCCAACAACATGCTAAAACAAATCCGTCCCTACACCATGTTTTAATAATCCAGAATAAAGAAGTCTTAGACATGTGGGTTTAATTATGAGTAGCACTGTTCAGATTTTCCAAAAAAAAATCCTTAGACACTGCTAAAGACCACTTCAGGGATATAAAAATGAGATTTATCAACACCACATATTAGTTTTAAAAGGAATGATGTTTGTCTTCTTTTAAAGCCTAAAACAACATGTTTTCCAAAGCGAAGTTTTTGATTTTCTAATCCAACGAAACCTGTTTTCAAAGCCAACGAAACCCGTTTTCAAAGCAACCATTTTCAATACACTCAGAAAAGTCAACTTTGAAAATACAAAGTGATATGGTGCTACGCAACCAAAAAAATTCCACATAGCAAGAAGCACAATTTGAACTAAATATTAAACTAGATAAAGATAAAAGATTGAGACCATATTCTCAGGAAATAGCTTTGAAGCATAACAACCCTACTTTGGAATCATGTAGAGATATAATTTGCACCAAAAGAACATCAACTATATCCCCACACATTGAAGATCAAAATGTATTACATTTTACATCAGAGGAAAAAACCAACACCCAATTCATATCTTGGAACCAACTTTGCAGCAACACTTCAATAATCTAGCAACCCCTAATTGCTCAATTCTCATAGATGTTCATCATGCCTCATCAAATCAGATTTGGATTTAATAGAAAATCTTCCTTTGAACCAACCATTTTAGGTAACAAAGCAAAAAGTTATTTAACCCCAAACCCAGCATTAACCTTGGACCAAAGATCAAAGATTTAAACTAACCCTCAAGGTTCAAATCTAAATATCGTTATCATTAAGAACGGAATCTCCATCCCACATAACCAATTGTGTTTAATTGGATTTAGATTTGGTTCCCAAGTTTGAATAGCATTTGAATACCAACCAGATTTACATAGCAATTGAATACAAACTAGATTAACCACTTTGCAACCAAGTTTGATCTAATAAACCATGATTTATCTAATTAAAGCCCAGAGCCTGTACCTAAAATCAAACTTATGGTTTGCAAGTCAATTAAATTTAGAGGCACAGGATTTGAACATATACTAATATCATAATAGTCTGTGAACAGAAATTGAAAACCAAGGGACCCAAGGAACACTTTATAAAGTAGCCTCATATTTCACACTTGAATCCACAAATTTAAAATACACTAAAAATGTACATGAACCCTAATCACCCAAAAACTAAAATCCATTAAATACATCAAAGTAAAGCCAACAGTTCAACTGTAAATTGAATTCAAAACCAAATAGAAATGACCTCAAACTGGTATCCACAAAGAGGGACACAAACCATTATCATCTCCTGGACAAAGTAAAGTTACATTAAGAATAACTAAAGCAAATTAAACCAAGGCAAGCTGATTTTACCTCTTCAACTAACATAAAAGCCCTAATCACCCAAAAACTAAAATCCATTAAATACATCAAAGTAAAGCCAACAGTTCAACTGTAAATTGAATTCAAAACCAAATAGAAATGACCTCAAACTGGTATCCACAAAGAGGGACACAAACCATTATCATCTCCTGGACAAAGTAAAGTTACATTAAGAATAACTAAAGCAAATTAAACCAAGGCAAGCTGATTTTACCTCTTCAACTAACATAAAAGCCCTATATTCTTTTAACCAACAAAACGCATTCCCAGTCACTTAGACTCACTGACACTAAATTTCCAGTCCATAGTTTCATAATATTAAGAACAAAATTATGCCCCTGTCTCTAGATAAGACTTGAAATAAGCATTTTATATTTAAAAAAACACCTTGAGGTCTTGAATAAATTCCTATTTCCAATAGCTTTCAGATCATATTTGAATTTAAAACCCATCATACATTTCAAAAGGGTGAACATCATTTCTATTTTTTCTATAAACAGCCAAGAACAGGAAGCTTTCATATGAATAACCTTGTACTTTTCAAACTCTAAACAGCGATGAAGAGATGAATTAAGTCCAATCCTGACACTAATTAGCTAAAATGATGTTATCTAATTAATATAATCATTCAAGACAAACAGTGGCTAGAAATTAAACCAACTTTGACCTTAACAAAATAATAGGTTCCAAACATCCAGAATTCACTATAAATGACGAAACAACTACATATAATTCACTAAATAGCCCACGAAAATAAACACAACCACAACAAATACTAGAAATTAAAACCCCTATACTGACCAAACAGAGCTTAACAGCAAAAGTTTTAGTAAAAACACGAACCAAAACAACACACACCCATCCAACTGCAATGGTTTAATCCAACTATCAAAAGCCAATAGGAACATATTCTATAATAACCTAGAAATATATTAATCCCAAAATAGATTTAATCCCAGGCAATTTCCAAGATCAAAAAATATGCCAAAACAGAACTTCTTGCCTTATCGAAGACCCAAATCCGTGATAGCACTGAAATATTGATTCCCAAATACCTTTGCTCCTTCTAGAATTTCACCCTTTCTCCCTAAACTATTTCTTCGAAGCTTCTCTGTTTTCGCTTCTTTTCCCCAATGTTTGCTTTCCCTTCTCTCTATTTATAGACAAGTAACCAGACCTAAGGCCATGATTTACTCACATCGTACCCGAATAAAAATCCTTCTTCTTATCCCTTACCATGAGCTGGAGGTTGAACGGCGGGAAAGATGCCTTCTGAAGTCAAAAAAAAATCCTGCCAAGATGAAGATCAAGGAAGATAAACTCTGGAGGAAATCTGAAACATTTAATGGGAAATCAAAAAAGCAAAGTTTGTGGTGCGAAATATTCATTTACTGTAACAGAAATGATGGACAAGTTAGGGATGAGTTGGCTGGGGAAATACCGGAAAGGGAGACACCAGAAGCTTTAAGAAGATGAGAAATATATGGGCAGCTACCAGTGAGAAGAGGCAATGACGACTAGCGTTTTTGGGAAGATGGAAATGATTCTGGGTCGAGTCAGGGTATGGGCTGGCTTAACGGACCGGGTTGTGAGGATTGGGCTGGTGGGACATGAAGTAGGCTTGAGTTGAGAATTAGGCTGAAGGGAGATAGACCGAGCATTAGATTAAAAAAAGAAGAGAAAAAATGGGTTTGATAGAATTAGGTTACTTGGTTTTTCTTTTCTTTTTGTAATTTTCATTTTACATAATTTTTAATTCCCTTGTTTTTGTTCTTGTTTCCCTTTTCTTTTTCTTTAATTTTTGGATTTCTTTTTTTTTAAATAAATTATGTTTCATATTTTTATTTTTATTCTTTTTTACCTTTTCAATTTTTCAATTTTTAATTTTTCTTCATATTTTATCTTTTTCAACTATTACCACTTTTCTCTAATGTATATATTTCTTAATTTTCTGTAATTATTATTATTATTATTATTTATTTATTCCTTTTTAAAATTAAAAAAACTTGGACAAAATTAGGTGTTCACAAGAACTCATACCTAACATCACTTATGCACAGCTTGAAAAGGAGATTTCCTCAAACTTCGATTCATGTTTCAAAAATTATATAGGTTCATTATATAATTATTGTCCACATATTTTTCAATAATTGAATCATCAATGTCTTAGTATATGGTCTTTTATTGATGTTAGGTGGGTAATCTAGAAAATGGAGTATGTGATGATCTTATAAAGAGTTTGGGTATGGTTGTCATATGAAATGTATGTTATGTCAATGATTTTAAATTTCACACAAAAACTTGGTCTGAAGGAATGAAAACTTCCAATTATGGTGTATGTGTTCAAGGCAATTATTGTGATTGTCACAACGTGACGATCGGTGAAAAGTCATCATTTTATGACTTTAGACGCGTATAAAAAATGCAAAGAAAAAAAAATAGAGTTACCACCAATTAAGTAGAAGGATAATTGAGATCCTTATCAAAGAAAGGAAAACTAGTACTAGGAACCAGAGGAATGGTTCAGGAGTCTAATTATGTGTGGGGAAGATGTTAGGCACTTCACAACGTTCATCCCTAAGGATAGTTATCCTAAACTATTTGTACTTAAAAAATTTTAATATATTTTAATTAACCTGTTTTTATTAATAAAATAATAATAAAACAAAGATAAAGAAAGAAATAACTATACCTGCTTTACCAAGTAAGTGTCTGCGTACCCCCAAAATGGATCAAGGTCAACGTAATTCGAATAATTGTGTTAAACTGATTAAGTGAAAGAAGTTAAGACATTAGGGGAATATAAAATCCCACTTAAAGCCTGGATAGAGGATTGGAACACTGGGGAAAATATACCTCTACTAAATGCCCGTTAAAACTGAGACTTTAGGAGAATAAATTTTGACTAAAAACTTAGAAAAATAAATAATCGAGACCTTAGGGAATATGAACTTCCACTGAAAGCCCAATTGACAATAGGATATCGTTAAGCATATAACTCCACTGAATGCCTAGGAGATTAGGACTTTGGGAAGAATAACCTCCACTGAAAGTCCTTTGAATATTGAATCATTGGGTGGAGCAATAATGAAGTTTATAAAATATTGAGTAAAAGTAAAATTTGTGAAAATATTGGGCCAAAATGAGGTTTATGAAGATATTGGGGCCAAAAATGCCATTTATGCAAGTAGTAGGGCCAAAACATAATTTATGCAAATAGAGGGGTCAAAATGCAATTTATTCAAATAGTAAGGCCAAAAAGTAATTTATACAAATATAGGGGCTAAAATGTAATTTATGAAAATAGAGAGGCCAAAATGTAATATATGGTAATAATGGGGTTTTAATGACATTTATAAAATGAGGGGCAAAAATGAGATTATCAAATCCTTTGGGGTATAAATGCAATCTTTGTAAAGTGCTGAGATTAAACCAAATTGATGAATCTATTTCTAGTCAAAACAATCAATATTGGATTTTCTTAAGCTCTGCTTTTGGAAAGATTTAATTGGGACCCTTGGAACCAGTTGAGGATAATTGGGTCTTGAACCCACTTTTTTTTTTAAATGTAACTCAGTTGGGCTTTTGGAACCCTATTTTAAAAATGACTCTGCTGGGCCTTTGAAACCCTTGTGGTTCAATTAGGTTTTTTTTAATCAATTTCTTTCAAACATTTCAAAATCTTTTCAGGAAATCATTTGGATCACTCAGTGGTTTGGGTCCCCAGGAAACTCTTTCTCATACATATTTAAAAAAATCCAATGTATCGCTCTTTACAACCCCCCTCCCAGGACACATTTTAAAGTGAAGTATAAGGGATCCCAAAAACTTGAGAACTATAATGACCCATAGAAATATTACTATCATGGATCAGCTACAATAAACTGATAAAATCGGAGACAAATAAGCAAGAGACCCACAGGACATGAATAAAATATAACAAGTATTTATAGCCAACAAATAACTTTTACAACCTTACAGGGTAATGAAGTTAATGCAAAAATGAAAGAAAAACAAAAACAAAATCACGTAAACATATTAAAGCCAAGCAAATAATCAGAGCTCAAGAGCTAGAGGGGTATATTGTTTCTAAGTTAGCACAAAGTGTACGTTGAACTAAGCTCATTTCACAATTTCAAAGTAAGGAGGGTATCATTTTCAAATCATGACTCAACCTACTGTGTTTTTAAAATGCAACTTTGCCTCACATTTGAACCAGAAGCCAAACTTCGTTGAAGTGAAAATAAAATAAGGTTCAAGTAAATTGAAGAATCTAGAGCCAACATTCATGCTTGAACTAGTTCAAATGGTAAATAATAGGATTTTAACCTTGGGGTCAACAAATTCATAGGTCAGTAATTTGGGACTGAGCTACGTCATGAACTAGCATCAGGGATAAATTTTGAAGTTATGTATCACGGCCTCTTGACAGAAGTTATGAATCATTGAGTCAAAATCGATTTTATTTTGCAACAGATTTTTTATGTCAAATGTCAAGCAGGATTTTCAAAATTACTTAATAAAGAAACATAATAGGATTCGAAAATGCATCTTGTGAATCTACGGCTCAAATAAGAGATAACCAAATACCCCACTGCTTGTGAATCCTTTGGGTACAAAGGGATTCACTAGTCATCATAGCCCACTAAGTCTAAACATTAGCCACATGCCCTAAGAAAGAGATTAATAAAATGGATAAAGCACTTACTTTTACTTAAACTCCACGCAGAGAAACCAAACATTAAACTCGAAGTCCCTTTGCCAAAACTCTTGATCTCCTTCCTCGTGCCTCATCCTCTCCAAATCCTTGCAAATACCCCCTCTTAGCATCTTCTGGATCAGATCCCTTGATTCCAATTGACGAATCAACCTTGGGATGCCAACGCAGGAAAAATTTCTCTGCGCGTGGTTGGCATAGAGCCATGAAGTAGCCGTAAATAATCAAAGCAGAAAGTAGGGGCGTGAAGAGGTAAGGACAAGCGTGAGGGGCTAGGATGCAGATTGCCTGAAATGGAAGAACACATAACTGACAATGGCCAAAATCGCAACAGGCAAAAACCTAATAAAGGGAAAGTGACAGTTTACAAGGAAAGGGATGGTTGTGCGGTGGCTGGCAGAGGCACGGGGACCATCAGGAGTATATGACCCACTACAAGAAAACATGGATTTTCTGACGAAAAAATTTCGTGAGAAATACCCTATTTTCCATGAGAAATTTGATTTCTTGCAGAAATTCTCACGGAAAACAGGGTGTGAGATTTTTGATGTGATTGTCACGGAATTTCTCATGGATGGTGTGGCCGTGAGAAATTCTCACGTATAAACATCCATGAGAATTTCTCACGGATGATTCCGCCGTGAGAAATTCTCACGGATGGTTGGCCGTGAGAAATTCTCACGGCCACACTATCCGTGAGAACATCGACATATTCTCACGGACCTTATCCGTGAGAAGTTCCGTGAGAAAGTGATATATTTATTATTAATTAAAATTTAATAAT
>JASKGM010041012.1:0-22527 GCA_034509205.1 Ceratonia siliqua
ATCCTTGGTGAAGCTTTGAAATCTTCGAATTTAGTTTTAGAATCTTCTAGAGCAGCCTCTTTGTATTCCACTTCCACCATCAAGCTTTGTAAAGCCTCTTTCATCCTCTTTGTCCTTGCCCTAGTCATTGGACCACCAATTCCATTCAATGGATCTTGAAAGTATTTGGGAACATTGACTTGGTCAGCATCTCGATCTCCATTATTTTCTCTTTCAGATAGCTTTTCCCCAGGCTTCCTTTGAGGAAACAAACAAGGTTGCATGTATTGCGTTTGTTTTAAAATAATAGTTATTTTAAAAATTTTAATTTGTTTTAATTATTTTTTATTTTACATCATCAATGAAGTATTAATTATTATTTTTTAACTTCATTCTTATTTATTGTTATTTCAGTAGAGTAATAATAAAAGTTTAAATTAATTTTAATAAAAATAATTTAGTTAATTATAACTATTTTTTATTAAAATTAAGGTTATTTAATAACTTAATCATTGTGTCATTACCTTAAACATTAAATAAAATAAAACTTAAAAAGTAACATAAGAGTTCTTTCTTCCCCCTCAAGTTTATTTCCCGAGAAAAGGTGGGAAACAGAAAAGCGAAACGTTAATTAGGAAATTGAATACCCTTTGACATATTTCAAATAATCTTTAAGGTTGGTGTTTCCTTTTCCTTCTGCTTCTTGCTGGTTCAAATTTCAACCCAGTTTTTACCTTTCTCCTTTGCAAGTGTTTTCCTTTCTTAGAGACTAAATTCAAAGCCTTGTTTGTCTTCTTCGTTTAGATTTTGTGTCTATTCTCTTTTATGAAAGTGATCAAGCATGAACGTTTGGTAATTGGCACTTCCCTGGAGTTTTGAGAAGATGTATATTCTCTCTTTCTCCACGTGTCATCGTCACCTGGGTGTCATGTGTCATTGAATTTATCACTTGAAGGTCATGTCAGCATTTTTTGTCCACTAAGTTAACAATGTTAGTTTTAAGAACAATAATTAATTACTTTTAAAATGTAAATGACAAAATTGAAATCTTCAAAAAGTTTATAAGGGACAAAAAATATACTTTAAAAAAATAAAAAGTTAATGATGAGAATCTTAAAATAATAAATAAATGGACATTAACAAAGGAAAGGAAAATTTGTCAATTTGGCCAGCAATTTTTATTTATTATTTAACTATTTTTCTAACTAGCTCTAGGAATTAATAGTTAATTGAAAATGAAGTTTACTTTCATGGGAATAAATTCCATTTAATTTTTTTTTCAATTTTACGTGATGAAATGTATGAGAACTAAATGAAATTCTCATCTTGTTATTTCTTAACAAGGATACTTTTCGGTAAAATAGAAAGTGATTTTTATTACTTTGGTCTACCAAAAAACATTTGACTATTATCTTCTTTATTTTGATAGAAGAAAATAAGAACTTAAAAACAAAGCTATAAGCACTGCATAAAGGCAATGCAATGAAAAGTAATAGACTAGACAAAATCTAACTATATACCCTAATTTATATAAGAGAAATACTATTATTACAAATTTTCTCTTACAAATCTCATAAATATATTCTACTTAATTTTATTACATTAAGATTTAACGTGACATATAATAAGTTTGTCAAATTTATAACAGATAAAATTTATGAGAATAGCATTTCTCTTTCTACCTTACCCCCTAACATCTAACATATTATTACAAAGTTCAAGGGGTGTTTGATACAAATCAAAATTCTCCAGTTCCGTATGTGATAACTTTGCAAGGCTTATATTGCTCCATTCCCTTCCTTGTAAATGTGGCTCTCTCTAATTGGATTGAACTTTCTCATCCAGTACCTACATTCAGAAACTATGGTAGAGTAATGATGGTTAGAACCATTTTCATTTAAAACCAAATCTAACACCACGTTTGAGGAAGTTTCACTTCCACTTGAGTGAGTCTTAGAGAGTAAACTAGTTCAAAGCCATGATGATGACACCAAAGCTTAACCATATCAGATAAACTGAATTCGGCTATTGTTGAGAAGCTAGATATCCATTGATTGAGATGGTCTCTTATTACTCCTTTCGCACAAAGCCTCTCGATGTAAAGTTTATGACAACCTTGTGGAGGGAGGACCATTTGAAAAGAATCAAAGTCAATGTTTTAGTTTGTAGCTAGGTATGTGATCTCAATGGCTCTACTTACAGGAAGGTGTATTATTTGAGCTGGGGTAAAAATGCTTGTTATTAAAAAAAGGCTTATGCAAATGATTACGATCATACCATATCCCACATCAGGTAGGTATAGTTGTGACAAAATGCATATATGTAGGTTGGGCTTGTAAGAAAATTGATTTCTTATATAAATTTAGAACACCATTTATGGAATTAATTTATGAATGTATCTATCTTTGACATGCTTACTAATTCAAGATGATCTAGATAGACAATGTCTTTTTATACAACTCCAAATAGAAAGGCGGCTGTTAATGGGGCAAGATAGAATTCAATAATCTTTCTTGTTAGGTTAGGAGTGGAGAAGGGATCTAACCTTTTATAAAAATAAAATAACCATAATAGGCCTTCCAATTACAGGCCTATACTAAGTTGCCAAATACATTAGTACAGTCAAGGAGTACAAAATCTAGAAACAATAGTAATCACAACATGAACTTTAACCATCTCCCAATGGATCCATAAGCAGTCAATTTTATAAAAACATAAAACCTCTAATTAGTGACAACTCACAATAGAAAAGTTCTAACATTCTCCCACTTAGACTATATTAATTGCATAATATCATTTATAAAACATTTTATTTTGCAAACGATTCTTTGGTTGAAACAAAGTTTTACAATGTGGCCACAATTTTAAAAAACTTTGATCCAAGGGACAATACCTCCTAGATGACCCAGTTTTATAGGACTAAAAAAATGTCGAATCATGGCGGTTAATTAATGCAAAACCTTTCATGGTCACAAACATTATGAATCTCTTAAACCAAGGTCCGTGTTGTGATAGTGTAGCATGAAAATAGCACCAACATGTGATCTCACTGTGCTTTATTCAATGTCGGTCCACCATGATTTCTCCCATTCAACATGTTCCATATGAGCCAAATAGAGAAATTTGTTCTTAGCAATATCATATGCTAGTGTATTGTCTAAAAATCTCAAAATTGTGTCAATAGTGAGACATAATCAATCACACCGGATCTTGGCTCCACCATGGTCTTGCGACCATCACAAAGATATACTACCAACAATATTTTATATTCAACGATGAGTGTATCAATTGTCAAGGTAAATATGCATAATAAAACATAGCTGTGTAAATAAATGTAGATTAACACATATGAGCATATATTCAACCATGTGATAATAGGGCCACAATGTTAGAGTAATGAAACAATACAAAACTCCCACTAACCAATTACATCAAAAGAATTTAAAACCCCCATATTTTTTACATGTGTCTTAAAAACTATAAATCTAAGCCCCTTAGTCAATGAATCAGCTAGCATTCAATTTGTACCAATGTACTCAACAACAATGACTTCATTCTTCACATGATCTCTAACAGTCATGTACTTCAACTCCATATATTTAGATCCACTGGAAGTCTTGTTATTCTTCAAAAATTAAATAGCAGCACTTTTATCACAAAAAAATTCATAGTGGTTTAGTAATAAAATCAACAACTTGCAATCCTGAGATAAACTTTCTCAGCCACATAGCCTGAGAAGCTGCACCATAACAAACAACAAACTCGGCCTGCATAGTATAAGAAGCTATTATGGTTTACTTAACACTTTTCCATAATATGGTATGACCTGCCATCATGAAAATATAACTCGAAGTTAATTTCAAATCATCAGAACACTTAACAAAATCTGAATCCGTATAACTAACCACTTCCAGGTTATCAACCTTCTTGTATACGAGCATGTAGTATTTCGTCTTCTATAGATATCTCATCATTTTCTTAGCAGCAACTGAATGGTCACTCCCAGGATTGGATAGCTATCGCCCAAGAACATAGGTAGAAAATGCCAAGTCTAGTATAGTGCAAACTTGTGCATGCATTAAACTCCCTGCAGCACTCGCATAAGGAATATTCTGCATTAATTCTTTCTCAATCTCATTCTGAAGGTACTGATAGTTACTAAACTAGTCACCCTTTACAACTAGAACATATCCAGGCTTATAGTCTTTGAAACTGAATCTTTCTGGAACTCTATCAACATAAGATCTCTGGGATAATCCTAGTTGATTTTGAGTTCTATCTCTATTGATTTGAATCCTTAAAACAAAGGACACTTCACCAAGTCTTTTATATCAAGATTTCTAGACAACATTTGTTTGGTATCAAACAACAAAGCCAAATCATTGGCACCAAGCAAAACATCATCATCATAAAGAACTAGAAAAACAAACTTGCTCCCACTGACCTTAAGATATATACATTAATAAACTTTATTCTCAATGAAGCCCAGAAAAACCACAATTTCATCAAACTTAAGCTACCACTGGAAGGAGACCTATTTCAAACCGTAGATTGATCTTTTTAATCTGCACACTAAGTTCTCACTCTCACTCTCCTCAAAACCCTCAAGTTATTTCATATAAACTACCTCATTCAAATTTCCATTTAGAAAATGAGTTTTGACATCAATCTGATGTAGCTCTAAATCAAAATAAGCTGTTAAGGCCATAATAATTCTAAATGAATCCTTAAAAGAGACTAGAGATAAAGTCTCAGAATAATCAATACACTTTTTTTTTAGTAAAACCCTTATTTAACCAATCTAGCTTTAAAATGAACAATTCTTCCTTTGGAATCTTTCTTGGTTTTATATACCCACTAGCAGCCAACAAGCTTACAATTTCTAGGAAGTTCAACAAGTTCCCAAACTCCATTTTTATCCATAGACTACATTTCTTCCTTCATAGCGTCTTTGCACATATCAGACTTAGTGCAAGTAACAACTTCACGATATGTCACAGGATCAACAACATGTCCTATGTCATAGTCATGTTCTCCTAAGAAACTCATGGCATAATAATAAGGAATTGCATGCTTCCTTTGTCTCTCCGACCCCCTCAAAAGTATTACTGCAGCAGGGACAAATGGTTGAAGATTTTCAACAGGCTCAACAATATGAGGGTTATCCATATGAGGCTCGTTAACAGCATTATCACCACTAGCTATACCCACAACAGTTATAGGTGCCAAGCTCTCATATATAGGCAAAGGAAAAGAAATAACACTTATATCACTATTTTCAACTGTAATATGTTTTGTCTCAAATTCAGTGACATAAAACTCAAGGAATTTCGCTGTTAAAGACTCAACAATTTTGGTAGCTCTCTCAAGACGATATCATATATATCCTTTTGCACAATCAGGATATCCAATGAAGTAACATCTAACAGATCTAGGGTCAGTCTTCTTCTCTGAAGGATTATATATCCTTACCTTTGCAATGCAACTCTATACTCTAAACTGGTTTAAACTATGCTTTCTACCATTCCATAACTCAAAAGTTGTTTTAAGGCATATTTGTTGGGAACTCTGTTAAGAATATACAAGGTTGTTTTAAAGCCTTCTCTGCACAGGTAATATGGCAAATTTGTTTTGCTAATCATGTTTCTCATTATATCTTTAAGAGTGCAATTTCGCCTTTCAGCTACACCATTTTGTTTAGGATTACCATGCCTTCAAGACTTTCTAACATGGTATATTAGTGAACAATCCCACAACCGTGTAGATACTTGGAAAATGGTTTCATGCATTACCTAGACACATCGTGTTTACCATAATACTCACCACCGTTATCAGATCTCACAATTTTGATAACCTTTCCTAATTGCTTTTCAACTTCTGTTTTAAAAATTTAAGATTTTTCAAGAGCATTAGATTTTTCATTTATCCAATAAAGATAGCCATATCGAGAAAAATATCAATAAATGTGATAAAATATTTTCCACCATAAATTGTAGGAGAGTAAGGCCCACTAATATTAATATGACTAATTTCCAAAAGGTTAGACCTTCAAGTTGCACCTTGCTTCTTAGACTTAGTTAATTTTCCCCTAATGCAACCCATACATGTTTCCATGTCATCAAAATATAAGGAATAGCGTATATTGTCTTTAATCAATATTTCTACCATTTCCTAGAAATGTATCCTAATATTTTATACCATAATTTAAAAGATTTTTCATTAATTATGGTTCTCTTAGACATATCGATTTCAACTAGCAAAGAGGCATACTGTCTATCAAGATTCAAACAAACTTTGTGTAAACCATCATCCAAAATAATAGAACCAACAGAAGGGAATTTAACATCAAATTCACTCTACCATTGCCAAAAACAAAATAATATCCAAATTTATCCAAAGCTTAAACATCAATCAAATTTCTCTTAAAAGAGTATACATATAAAATGTTCTTCAAAGTAAGTTCAAAGGAATTCCCTAAAATCAACTTGACTACTCCCACGACCTCTACTTCTACTTTTGAATTGTCCCCTACTTTTAGATTAGACTCTTTCTCAGTTGGTTTCCTTTTACTTATGAACTCCTGCCAGGTCATGGCTATATGAGTTATGGCACCACTATCTATCCACCAAGACTTAATTGGAACATTAACTAAGTTAGATTCAAAATAGACACAAGCTAGGGGATTACCTTCTTTCTTTTGCTTATCCTCTAAGTAAGTTTTGAAAAACTTGAAATCAGTCTTTTTATGACCCTTCCTTTTGCCATAAAAACACCCAATGTCTTTCTGACCAACCACCTTATTCTCTCTTACATTTTGATTCTGACTGGTATTTTTGTCATTACCATGCTTTTTGGTATGCTGAGTTTTCTTAGGAGCATAATGATTAGGCTTTTTCTTGTTGCTAGCAGAACTCTTATTAGGCTTTGACTTGGCTTGGAAAGAAACCAAGGCAGTGTCACTCTTTTCTTTCTTCAATTTCTCTCCCTTAACAACATATTTTGTTATCAACTCATTCATACTCCATTTTTCATTGGAGTGCTAAGGCAGTTTAGATCTGGTTAAACTCGGGCGGCAAGGTATTTAAGGCATGCGACACAATAAAAAAGTAAAGCAAATCAATATCCAAGGCTTTGAGCTTGGTCTAATGTGAACCATTCTAATAATGAAGTCCTTGACACCTCCTAACATTATCATATTTCATACTTGTGAGTTCCCTCATTAAACATCCATACTCAACATTGTCAAATACCTGGTACCCATCCCTATGAATTTCATTAGCTGTTTTGCACTAGTAGTCTCTGGCAAATCACTTAACAGATGCTTAGAAATAGACTTTTAAATAACCAAAATATCAAGCCTATTGGACCTCTCCCATCTAGCTCGAAGATCTTTTTGATCTTAAGTGCTCTCAACAGTTGACTTTGCTAGCTCAACCTCATGCAGTGCCATGTCTAGGTAAGTTATCCTAAAGCAAATTCTCTGTCTTTCTTCCATCTTTTAAAATTTAAGCCATTTAATTCTTCAACAATAGCAATATTATTGTTCAAACCAAATAAGATTGTGTCATGAAGAAATACAATATGTCAGGTATAGGGCAAATTACATACGGTTTTAACATCATAATCCATAAACCAAAGTTCCAAAACATATTACCATGTCTCCCCTTTAGGCAGAGTATGTAGAATATCTAAGGTATTCCCAAATGCATAAAGCTAATCAGAAATAAATTAATTCTAAAAACCATCCTCTTATGACAGATAGATTTTCAATGTTAATTTACTTACCAATATGAAAATGCTTCCATGCCATTCCTAAATTAAAACACACAATAACCCCCTTTGGGTAGATAATTGTATACAGTAACCAGGACCTATCCCATAATAAATCTCATAAATTTAATATGAACAAAACCACTCTGGTGAGAATATAATCATAAAAATTTATATAACTCAAATTTAGGACATTAAATGCCCAAATAATCAGCACACAAATTAGCATGCTCATAAATAAAACTCCTAGAATGAAATACTACACACCAAGTACTTTTTCTTATCTATATTAGCTAACATAATTGCAAAAAATACAATCTCAATTACGGTATTTAAAAACAAATATTTGTAATAGTGAAAAATAGGAAAAATTATACCACAATGCTCAACATAGAAGGAAGAACAGCATACTGAATTTTGGGCAAAAATGGGTAGCATGTGATGCACCCCACACACCACTTGGTGTGCACGGGGATGACTCTTCATATCCCCTTCCTTTGGTGGGTTATTTTTTATCCTCCTCCACGAGAGCTCATTTTTTAGCTCCATTTCAGCCCTTTAAATGTGATTTTTAATGTTATTTAAACCCATAATTGATCTGTGGAGAAAATCTAATCTAACGCTTATAAAAATTGGGATTCAAAATAGTAATTTCGAGCTTAAATTCATTGAATAACTATCACATAAGTATAATCAAAAGAAAAACACATATTAATCAAAACAAAAATATCCAATAATCGCTCAAAAATTGATACAAGAAGGAACCCACAAAACACACTTATCTTGAATTTGAAATACCTGAAACTCCCCTCTTTTTTTTATTGCATTGAATATTTCAAACACAACTTATAATAATATTCAACCAAAAAAAAAAATCTAGACGAGAAAAGAGGAGTCTCAATAATTCAAATATAAACATATAATTATGATTTAAAATAAATGGGATCCTAAATCCATACAAGTAGGCTCTAATACCACATGTAAGAAAATTGATTTCTTGTATGAATTTAGAACATAGTTTATAGAATTAATTTATGAATTTATCGATTCAAGATGATCTAGATAGGTAAGATCTTTCTCTTCAAGTATAAATAAAAAGGCAGGTGTCATTGGGGTAAGCTAGAGATCAGTAAGCTCTATTTATGTTAGGAGTAGAGAATGGAACTAGCTTTTTAGAAAAATAAAATAACCCTAATATGCCATCCCATTACTGACCTATAGGATTGGACCTACACTAAGTCATCAAACACATCATTACAACTAAGGCATACAAAGTCCAAAAACAGTAAGGATCACAACATGAACATTAACCATCTCCCAATGGATCCATAATTAACCAGTTTTATAAAAACAAAATCTCTAATTAGTGGCAGTCCACAATAGAAAAATTCCAACAGGTTATCCTATCGATGATCTAGTCTTTTGGTTAATTATACCAAATTTGGTATCAGAGCCTAGTTTACTTAATGGTGTAGGTACATGCATGTATGCAAAAGTGCACGTGGGAAGCGTGGCACTATGTGAGACGTGTGGTAATGTAGGATGTGTGTCTGTGAGAGTGTGGGAATGATGCAAATGTCCTCCTATATTGCACATTAGGTAGGTGTAATTGTGGCAAAGTACATATATGTGGGTTGGGCAATCCTATCCAACGGACTAGTCTTTTAGTTAGTTAGGCTCAATTTGCATCAATTGGTATTAGAGCATGATTTACTTGACGGTTGGGAGCAAGTGGGTCCATGAAAGTGAACGTGGGAAGCATGGCACAACGTGACATGTGCCGTAATGTGAGACGCGTATTCTATGGAGATGGTGGGAATAATACTGATGATCACGATCATCCCATATACCACATCGGGTAGGTATAACTATGGCAAAGTGCATCTATATGGGTTGGACAACTCTATCCAATGGACTAGCCTTTTGGTTGTTAGGCCCAATTTGCATAAATTAGAATGATACAGATGATCACGGTTATATCCTATCCCACATCAAGTAAGTATAACTATGATAAAATGCATATATGTGGGATGAGCAACCCTATCCATCAGACTATTCTTTTGGTTGGTTAGGCCTAAGTTGCATCAATTTAGTATCAGAACTCGATTTACTTGACAGTGTGGGTGTATGCAAGTCCGCGAAAGTGCTCGTGGGAAGCATGGCATTATGTGATATGCACAGTAACGCAGGACACGTTCTAAGAGAGGGTGAGAACGATGCAGATATCTTCCCATATCCCACATCATGTAGGTGTAACTGTGGCAAATTTCTTATATGTAAGTTAGGTAACCATATCCAATGCATAGTCTTTTAGTTAGTTATGCCCAATTTGCATCACTCATTCTGTGATAGCCAAATGGCTAGCAAAGGTAGAAGAAAGTTGCTCTAAATAAGGTCTTGAATATGTAAAACCATTATTGTTGAACACTTAGTCAAAATATTTGAGTTAGTACCAATATTTTCAATGCCTATTTAGACTTCTGTAACTAAGCAGCGTAATCTAGTATTTGGAGATTAGTTTTGGGCAGTTAGTGGTTAATCTCACATTACTTTTAGTACGAGACCTTGATCTTGAAGTAGACGTCTTACTAACCTACAATGTTGTGAGAAGGTGACATAGACACATGCAAATATCCTTGGCTTGCTCAGTTGAAGAAGTGTTATGGGCCTTCATTGACACAACGAACATACCAATGGGATCACCAGTAGATCTCATGCCTTTACACCTTCTTTAGGGTGAGCTCGACTTCCTTAAGACTCATCCAATGAGTGTTTTTACTCCAGATTTGAGATAAGGGGTATGACCCAAAGAGCTTTACTATTACAAAAGCGTCTACACACTCTTAACGCTCTCCCTGTAGCAACAACACTTATTCCTAGGGCACTCGGTCTCCTAAATCGAAGTGCCCTAACCAGCTAAAAGTGAGATGCCTCACCTCAAGGTATAAAGTGCTCTAGCTTTTCAAGCTGAAGTGTCTTAACACCCTTGGAACTAAGGTGCCCTAGCTTATTAAGATAAAGCGCCTTGACTCCCAAAGACTAAGGCACCCTACATGAAATGCCCTTTGTCGTAAGACATGATGGTAAGGGTTAGAGGATTAGAATATATGGAAATGTCACATGGCTTTCTTACATAACCATCTCGTTTACTTAACATGCTCAAGCACTTATATAACAAAAATAGCTTAAGTCTGCATGTCACCTTTTTGCCTCCTTGAATCCTTAATATGTTTTAGGAAAGAAATCATAGAGGCCTTATCCTTGAGGCCTCACATGCTAGACAAGACAGCCTGTTCATCCCCCAATAAGTTGACCAGTCACTATAAGTGACAGCTTTAAGCCTCTACAGGAAAACTTATGGCCTAAACAAAAGGACTGGTATACATTCCCTATTTCTTCCTTGAAATTTGTAACTTATGTCACCTTCATGCAATAAATGCCCAAGTACTCACTCTCTCTATAAATATCCCCTTATAACTCCACTCAAGACATTTATTCATTCATTTATCAATATAACAATTACTCTACTTAAGTTTATCCTTTACGAAGAATCAGGAGTATCATTATTCTTGCCATTAATCCTTCATCTTTGTGTATTTGTCATTATTATTATTCTCTATTGTACTTTATTGTTCTTATTGCAAGTTCATTTGCTGACTCACAAACTCACCTTATTCACCCAAAATAGTAGCAAATAAGGCTGGTGTTATATCAAATAATGTTCTTGGAAGAAAGGTGTTCACAAGTTGGTAATGCATTGTTACATAAAATCCAAATGAAAGTTTTCAATTGTTGGTGACAAAAGCCCTATATATCTGACTAAAACCTTTGTTACTATTGCTGTGTTCCCAAATAAAAACTTTAAACCTCAACAACAAAGCCTAAATTTGATTGCTTTCTAAGTGAGAGACTCACAAATATATCGTTGCAGTATAGTGGTAAGTGTTTTGTTTTTATGAGCAAGGGTCATTTTCCCATAGAAGATTAGGTTTAGTTGATTAATTACTAATGACATTAATAAATCAATACTTCAAATGTAGAAGAGGATTTTGTTGAGAACAAAAGTACTTAAAATAAAGGTGAAAGTAAATATAAACAATATAATCAAAGAACAACACAAAGAACAAGAAAATTAGATTAAGATGAGAAATAAGGTTGAGGATTCACTCTTTACTGTTAGACACCAGCAAGTGATCATAAACAATCACTCATTATAATTATAAACATGACAATGTTCACAACTCTCTATCCTAACTACTAATCGTATCTAACAACAAGCTCTGCTATCCAAATATTTCCTCAGTGATTCGGTAAATAAAAGAATGCTCCTTACTCTTTTTTCAATGAACAACCTAGAAAACACTTTCTAGATTTAATCCAATGAAAACTTTAAGATGAGAAAGATAGGTTAATCTATGTAACAATCTCAAACACTTAGATTATTTAAACTATGTTATGTTTTTCATCATAGTTCTCAAGGGCTGGGCTACCCCTAATCACTACAAATTGCTACTTATGAATAAGAAAATCAAACTATTACGTATTCAATCATTAATCCTAGCATTAGATGATTACCTAGCTCTTTTAATTGGCCACCAAAACAAAACTAAGCAATAATCATGAACAAATCAAATAAAAGAACATAAACAACCATTCAAGAGAAGTTGGATAATATTATCAATGGATTTAATCACAAAATTATGTCTAAGGCATTGAGTTCACCCTCAACCAAGGGGATTAAGCCATTTAACATCAAAAAACTATTTAATACAACATTCAAATCCATGAAAACAATAAAAGATACAAGGAGAATGAAGAAAATATGAAGATAAAACTCTTTGAAGAACTCCACGCAAATGAATCTTCTCTGAAATCACTCCCTTTAGCTTTCCTCTTGCTCTCCTCCTTTTTTCTAAGCTTTCTCTCTTAATTTCCAAAAGTTAGAATGATGAAATGAAGTGGGAGATTGTGTTTTTAAAGTGTTAAGTGCACGAACGTTGTAGCTTTGGCGTTGTAGCGTCCAGCCCTCTAAATCAGATGGGGGAAATAATCAATGGGCACTATGGTATGGCAACGCCCACTCAAACTTTGCTCATGAGCTGTGGCCCTAGCTTATCAGCATTGTAACGCTAGGCCTGGATCGACTGACATCTTCTTTTAGGCACCGCAACACTATCTCATAGTGCTGAAGGGCTAAACTCTCGGTCTGGAGTTATTTTTCTTCACATTTAAGCGGGCGCTTGTACTTCTGACTTGAACTCAAAAATAAGGATTTTTAGCTTTATTTCAAATAGACTTACTTTTAAATTGTTCCAAAGCTTGTTTAACTTGAATAACTACTTCTCATAATTGAATTTTCACTTCAAAACACATACAAAACATAAAACAAAGCTAAAAACACAAGAAACTCAAGAACAACGTAATTAAATACAAGAGAATTCAACATATAAACAAGGTAAAATAAACTTATCAAATTTGTCTTAGCGATTCTTTGTAAGAATGAAATAAAGAATCAGAGAATAACAATATGTTCACATTCCTTGCAAATTTTCAAACTATGAGGTTATATTCAAATAAGTTAATGCAAAATATGGCATCCCTAAATTTCAAGTTTAATGCATTTAAGGAGGTTTAGGAAGAGCATACAGAAATTCTACAACTCTTCTTGATGAAGATCACCTACTTTTAGGCAAGACTTCTTTCTCAAAAGTGGTCTAGAGATTTGGTTCTTAATAGCCCCTAATTTTAACTAGACTGTATGCTGGCCTATTTAGTTTGCTATTTAAGCAAGCTTGGATTTATATGTTCCAACTTATTTAAATATGAGCTTAAACAGGTAAGCCTATTTAAACCATAGGCCAGCCCCTTTTTTTCCTTAAGTGAGTTTTAGAGCCTATTCAAATCTCCTTCTTTATGGATATAAGGCATCTTTTTTTCCAAAACAAAGGCTTTCTGATCATATTTTAGGCATTCAGATCAACTTCAAGTGGAAAAGAGACATTAGCTGAAAAGAAGAAAATTGACTTTTAGCATAAGCTAAATTTTCTAACATCTCTATAGGAGAAAGAGAAATTGTCTCAAAAAATTGGTGACCACGATGCCCCTCACTTCCTCAACTCCTATCGCATCATCCTTCTCCCATTTCCCTTAGCTACCATTGTAGTTCTCCTTCCTCTCCTAATTCCCTTTACTATTATTGCAGTTCATTGTCCTCAATTCCTCAATCTCGCTTTTTGATGTTCCTCTTCTGCCTTTGCTCATTGTTGCATATGCTCGTGATTCCTCTTCTCAGTTCTTGTTCCTCTGCATAGATAAAGTGTTAGGGTTTTGATATTTTGATTCTTTATATAGTTCTTGATTGATTTGGAAGGGAGTTAGTGGGATTTTATCTTTTGATTCTTTAGGTAATTTTGAACTTGCTAGTTTGGGTTTGTTACTGAATTCCTTGTAGATTTAAAATTAACTTCTAGTAATATTAATCATATGGCTTGTGATCTAAACTCCTTGTAGATCTGGGTTAGTGGGTTTTGATCTTTTAATCCTTTACTTATCAAACATCTAAACCTAAAATTGAGACCACTAAGTGTGAACCCCACAATTCCAATTTTGTCTTCAAATTATGTAGTTATATATCTTTTGTCTGCTTTTTTCCAACAATGTACTCTTATAATGGATTTTCTTGATTTTTTTCTTTGTTCGTTGGTTTATCTATAATGGATTTGACAAGTTCCTATTCCTATGTCAATTTCTCATGGGTTGGTTTCAAATTACTTGCCTGCCTTAACAAACTATGCTTTTAGTAGTTTTTACTTCCAATTAACAGTATAGATTCTTAGAGAAATGCCTAAAAACATGTTAACATATGCGAAAATATGAGATCATATATTATTTAGTCTTCTAGGCATTACATAGCCAGAGCGATAATAAGTAAGCTAAACAATAGTAATGAAAGTTGGTGTGTATTCTTTGATTTCATGGAGATTGCTATGATAAGAAAATGCATATAAAAAATGTGCCTCTCTTTAGTCCTCCTCAATCTTTAAACCAAGAGAACCCTACTTCCTCTTCTAAAAATATGTTTTCTGTTGTAAAAACTCATATTTTTAATGACAAATCACGTGTAGGCACTGCAATTCTGGTTTTCTAGCGCTGCGGCTCGAGGCCTAAAATAATTTATCTTCTGGGAAGCTGAGTTTCGCGGCATTGGTGAGTGTGGGTTACGGTGCCAAATGGGCTGTCATGGGAGCCGAGTCACTGCTTAGTGGGGGCCATAGCACTAGGTCCTTCGACTTGGGGGAGCTTTGATATTTTGTGAGCTATGATGCCAGTTTTCAAGGTTGCAGTGCTAGAGCTTTTGACTTGGGTTGTATTTATTCACTTGGGACCTTGAAATTGAAACATAAACATGATTAAAAGTTGATAATAGAGATTGGGAGACACGTATAAGAAAACACATTAAGTTCTATTATTTTCCTTTATTTTATAGTACTTTTAGCTTAATAATAAGGCATGTAGAGTACATTTCGCACACTCATGAGCATTCTCTGTCTTTTTTTTTTAAATCTTTTCATTTCAAGAGCTTACTGTTAATGTAGTGGATCTTTCTAATGATGTGGCTAATAATAATATTATAGTTAGTTTTATAAACTTCATTAGTGTGAAATTGAAAATGTGTATTCTTGTAGCCTAAAATGTTGTAGTAGTCTAGAATGATGTAATAGGGAGATTTCTAATTTAGGTTTTGTTCAAAGTGGGAATTCTTTGATGTATTTTTGCTTGGGTATATTACAAGATAAGTTCCAGTGAGCTGAAGATAGTGATGTGAATAAACAAATAGAGTTTTCAAGTCAGAATCTAATGTGACCCAATATGACACAATAATGGGTTTGGTTCCTTCTATGTGGACCATTTGAAATGTGTTGAAAAGATTTTTATTAACCGTTGTTATTTAAATGAAGTACTCATTTGTATTGTATTGTCTCCCATTTAAAAATATTGCATTTGATTGCTTCATACTTTACTACAATGGCATCGAAAACACATTTGGAGTTTGTAAATTTAGATGAAAGATATTGCAAATGATGATAAATTAAAAGATCAAAACATAATTTGCTATCATATTGTCGTGTTTTGCTCTTCACAACTATATTAGAAGAATTGATGATGATCTAGATCTTCTTCAACGCTTTGAGACTATTGATAGCTCATAAGAGCAACATGATCAAGGGAATGATGAATGTGAAGAGAGAAATGTCACTAGAGAATCTGTTATTTCCATGAAAAAAACTACACATTCCATTAGAGACCTATTAGCTTGATCATGAAAACATTGTGTAGTGTGTCATGTGCTTATGAGAACATATATTAGTGTATATTTTTTATAATATATGTGCATCATGTACAACTTATTTCTTATAGTTGACAATTATTCTTTAAGTAGCAAGCCAAAACCATTTCTTGTAGTTTTAAATTATTAATTAACTCATAAATATTTTGAATTCATAAATATGCTTAAGTAAAAATTATTTTTTAATATGATTATATTTATTAATTGGTTGCCTTACAAAACTTATTTGTTTGTTAAACCATTATCATTCCAATACTTGATTACTTTTAGTTAAAAATTTAATTTTTCATAATATCATAATTATAAATTTCATAACAATATTTAACTAACAATTGTTATTTCAAAATTTTCATTTTAATTTTACCCAAAATATGTTTCTAAATTTTATATTAAAAGTCATTTTTTATCCAAACACTATATAAAAAAAAGTCCTTCTGCATGTCTTTTTCAGTAATTTTATTAATAAAAAATTATTTTACAGTTTTGCATCTGAACGTATTTTCTGATTTAAAAGTCCTTCTTAATTATTGCATCCGAATGCAAAATAATTTCTCCTTCTTAAAAAATTAGGGTGTCAATTAGAGCTAACCCGATCAGTCAAGTCTAGCCCTTAACAAGCTGGGCCAAACAAATTATTTTATTAAAAAGACCTCTAAAATTTAACCCTGATCCTAACCCTATGGAATTATAGGGCTAAATGGGCCTTAACGAGCTAACACATGAAAATATTTAAAAAATAAATATTATAACAAAACTAAACATAAATTATCAATCAATCATCCTCAATAAATATATAAAACTTTCATACATAGCAAAACACCATCAATCCATCATAGACTTAATCTTCACAAAGACAATAGCATGAAATTAAAACCAAAAGGAATAATCAATCATCATCTATAATTATATTTGAATCTTACTTAGATAAATTTGGTGCAATTGTTGAGTTGTCACTTCTTCTTCATCTACAAAGCATAAATTATGATAAGTTAGTAACAATAATGATAATAAAGAAAATTGAACAACTTTAGAGTTAATAAGCTTACCATTATGAACAAAACCATGCAACTAATTACGGGTATAAATAAGGGCTCGCACATGATCTCCTAGAAGGGAACATCGATAATTTTTGAGAACATATTCATCAATGCCAACAACTAATTCACTACCCACAGTAGTGTTTGGAATACTTAGTAGATCATGTGCCATCCTTAATAGTTATGGAAATCAATGTTTACGATCCTTCTAATATTACAAGACATATATATCTTTAAAAAAAAATTGACGTTTAAGTTTTGGCTCATCCAAATAAAAATCTTATTGAGACTTCCCATTATTTATCATATATTGGCTCTCAAATAATGCATACTCCTATATCATTTTAAGCATAATGACAAAGAAATTTAATTAATAAATTATTGATATTACGTGCTATTAAAAAGAGAACAAAAATTAAAATATATAAAGATTTAAAAAATTAAAAACTTATATCAAACATATCTAAGTCTCGCACTTGAATTTCCATTCCCCTTCCTTCTCCACTACCACAAGGCCCACTTAGTTGACTAGAATGTTGAATTTCAAAACCACTTGTATTTGATTCATTAGAGGTGTTACATTTATAATATTCTTTAAACAACAAATACAACTTACTCCTTATTATTACCAACTTCTCTTCACAACTAGTGGGGTCAAGTTTAGAGTAACAAAAGTCCAATAAACCAAATTTCGTGCATGGATCAAGCACAACACATATTGAAAAAATGACACTGTAATCACTCCAATACTTGTCAAACTTTTCTTTCATTATAATGGTCATGTCCCTAATAATGGAATCTTGGCATTGCACATTATCCTTCAACAAATACTCAATCTTCCATACTGGCATGAAATACAAGTTAGAAGTAGGGTAAGAAGAACCAGAAAATAAGTTGGTGATTACATTAAATGGGCACAAGAATTCACAAATTTTCTCCCCTCTTGTCCACTCTTCACTTGATGGGCAATACTTATAATTTCTATCTATCAACATTGTATTTTGTCCAATTCTTTTTATTATTATCATTATGCACAAATTTTTTTAAATAAATACAAAAGCAAAAAAATAATAATAATAAAGAAAACAAAATAGAAAATAGAAAATGCAAAAAGAATTATTAAAGATAGTGTTCATTATTTCTAGCCTCGCTTTTTAATTTACAAAACTTTAAAAATATAAAACAAAATAAAGAAACATAAACCAAAATAGGATATGAGCCCATATTCCCTCTTTCTCTCTTTTTTGTTATTTTTGTTTTAAACCCTTAGCCCCATTAGCGCTAAACCAGTCCATTCCCAGTTTTGGCCCATTATCCAACCAAAAGCCATCAGCCTCGTATCCATTGTCTTTAACCCAATTCCATGATCCAGGTCCATGACCTGACCCATCATTATTCTCCTTAACCTAATTTCATCTCCTTTCCTTATTTGGGTTCCAGTGGCCATCTCTATTTTGATCTCTAGAATTAACATCCATGTTCCCTTCATCAGGATACTTCTCATAAACACCATGATCCCTTCTCATTCCCTTTTGATTTACTCACAGCACGCATCCCTTTATTACTCACCATTTTCTTTCCCTGGTCTCCCTCTCTCTCGTCCATCTCTGCCAACCACTTCATGCACAAGACGCATTATTTGTGGTAACCTATTTCACACTCTACTTCACGCCCTTGTGCCCATGTCCTGATTTCACGCCCACTTCACGCTAGACGCCAGCTCACATTCACGACCTGCACATTCACTCATGAGCTTACGCCTTCAACTCTTCTCGGTTGTTGTTACAATGGCTTCACCCTTCCTTTGTATACTTCTCATGCATGGATCATATATTGACAGTTGATTTTGGATGATCTTGGCCCTTAGATTAATGGGTTTTGATTCAGCTATAAATTGGGGTATAATAAGTAAGTATAGGGGGTTTATGGAGGAGAGCAGAGGCATGGGTGAGTTTTTTTTGGAGCTCATAATTGATTCTGTAAGTATTTCTTGGCCATCGAAGACCTGTGTGAAGGAGGAGTTATTTTGTGTCACTTTAAATAGGTAAACTCTTTCATCCTTACTCTACTTCTCTTTTGTTTGTAATCTGTTAGGCCGAGGGGATACACTGGGTGCACTAGTTCTAGGAAATTTGTCAAGAAGTACGTTGAGAGAAATTTGTTTATGATTTACGTTTAAATGCCTTTTCGATATGTGAGGCAAATTTTGTTTTGAATTTTCACTTATCCTAAGGTTTTGTTCAAGTATGTTACTATCTTTTGGTACAAAATTAATTTTACCTCTGGTTCAAAATATGGTTCTGAGTTGAGTCAAAATGATGTAGATTCAAAGTGTAATGTGGATTCGAGTCTAAATATGCTTTAACCCCCCCGAATCAAACTTGATTTCATTTCTGTCTATTGGTTAAGGTTCATTGGAAAATTGACTCAACTCAACTTTGCTTCTGGTTGTTGAGTTTATTGATTCATTTTGGTCCTCTTTCTAGAATTGAACTTGGCTATCATTTTTTATTCAAATTGATTATGATTTAGATGATATTTTAATGTGTGGTTTAAATACAGGTTCAATCTGTGAACCAGAACTAATTTCATCTATAGTCCCAAGTAATTTCTGATTTGGATTCAAAATGGTTGCTGATCTGTTACTCAAAATGGTTTTCCCTATAGTTCCAAGACTGATTTCCATTCAAGTTTATCTATGCTATTTCAAGCTAGATTTAATCTAAGATTTATGTTTTGGATTGTTATTGGCTTATACATGGGACCATGTTTGATGCAGATTTACATCTTAAACTGTTTATCTAATAAACACAATTTTTATATATTAGTTTAGCCTCACATTTAATCTTTTAATCCTCTCATGTGCTTAAATTATTGGGTTTGGCCACATTTTATAAGTTTGAGCTCTAATTGGGTTTAGTTATATATTTTAGCATTATTGGAGCTTTTATGTTACTTCTGTATTTTTGCAATAACTTGAGTTCTAGACATCTGATAATCACGAACTTTATTTTGTAGTAAATCTAAGACAAATATTTACAACTTTGATGAAGAACTCCAAGGTTGATTCATATGTTTAGTAAGTCAAATCCAACCTGGAAGTCAGAGTTGGAATGTTATCACTAGAAGTCCTCTTGTGCAGACCACTTATCAAAACTGTTGTGTTTTGCTCATACTTTTGCCCTAGAATTCATCGATGGCTTGGTTAGATAGCTAAGAGATACTTTGACCTAGGGGTAGACTTGTAATTAGTGGTTTAGGGTTTTATATATATACAAATGTTGAAAAGCATTGTCAGCAGCTAGGGTTTTAAGCATTATTCCATTACCTCTGACTGGTTCTCTTCTCTGTTCTGTCTAGGGTTTCATTTTATTCCTCTATAAATTTATCCCTCTTGTTGATGGAGGGTTAGAATCTTTAATCAATCCTAAGGATTGACAGTCTTGATGTTTGATTTTGAGATATTAGTTTAAGCATTTTCTAGTTCAAGCATTTATCAAGTTTTCTCCTTTCTTTTGAGATTCTGATTAAGTTGCTTAATGTTATTGGGATATTCATATGATAATCGCATAGTTATCATGTGTTAAGAGAGATCCGTAGAGACTGAACAAGGCATCAAGACTAATTGATGAGTTGTTTAGCTTGATTGGGTTTTGGTTAAAGGTTAAGATGGTGTTTAGATGAGAGCTTGATTTGTCTAACCCTAATTAATTAAATTGTCGATGCTTATTCAGCAATGAATCCAATAATTATATTGAGGCTTCTTAATATGTTCTAAAAATCAACAACTAGATTATTGATTGAATGACTCTTTAGTGATAAAGGATAAATTGAAATCAAGACTGGTTACTTCCCTTGGATTGGTTGTTTTCAAATTATGTTTATTATTTTCATTACTATCACTTGTGGTTCGTTATAAAACCCTCTTACTGTTCTCGCCCTGATTTGATTACCTAATCAAAGTAATCCAAGGATTCGACCCGGTATGCCTTTTATACTACAGTTATTTGGTGAATTGGTTACTTAGAAATTTAATTTGATAGCCTCAGCAGTTGTCATTATCTAAACTGTGATTTTAGTCTTTGTGCTATTCAGGCTTATGAGTTTCTGGATTTGAATTCTTTGGTAATTCTCTTAGACATTAGTGACCTAGACCCTATTTAGTGTTTTCCTTTTGGGTTTTTCTTAGAAGGTCTTCATTGTTCACAATATTTTATTACATTATTTTCTACATTTCCCTTTTATTTTATTATTTAGATATTCATTCAACCTCTTTGTTTTCTTTTAGTTATTATATTTTTTTAGTTAGGGTTGTTTAAATTTCTATAGGTTGTAATATTTTGATTTTGTTTATTTAATCCCCTTCCTAATGTGTAAGGCATAAGTCATCCCCTTTCATTTCTTTTTTTTTCTTTTATCATGTTTATTTATTTTATTGTTTTCAGTATTTGGTTGTTTTTTTTATTGGTAATAAGTTGAGGGTATCTAATTCACCTTAATTTTGGTTTAAGGAAAATAGTAAAAATAAAGTTAAAATTAATTTCAAAAGTTTTTTTAAAACAAATTAAATAAGTTTTGTCCTAATATGAATACTTTGAATTTCTTTTTATTTGTAAAATTATTTTTGAAATGAGTAGGTTCCTCAAAACCCAAACTTTTCTTTAAAATAATTGGGTTTAATGTCACATAAAAGCGGGTTCTAAAGACCCATTGAACTAAAGTTGGCTTTTGGGATTAATTTTGGGTTTCAAAGGCCCATTGAACCAAAGTTTGTTTTTGCGTTCGATATCACTTAAAAGTGGGTTTCAAAGGCCCATTGAACCAGAATTTGTTTTGCGTTTAATATCATTTGAATATGGGGTTTCAAAAGCTCATTGAATCAAAGTTTATCTGAAGATATAATTTGAGGTTCACTTTAACATCATTTGTGATTATAAAATTAAAATTATTCACTCATAACTCCAAATGTGATTCCAAGAATCACTTTATTTCCTATAGGATTTTAGTGGAGGTCTACTCTCCCCAAAAGTCCTAATTCTTCTAGGTTTTAAGTGGAAGTTCATCTTCTCCTAGAGTCTTAACTCCTCTAAGCTTTAAGTGGAAGTTTGTTGTCACAACGTGACGGCCGGTGAAAAACCGTCATTTTATGACTTTGAGGCACGTAGGGAAAAATACAGAGAAAATTTGGAGTCGCCACTAATTAATTAGAAGGATAATTGGGATCCTAAAAAGAAAGGAAAACTGGCCCTCAAAACCAGAGGAAAGGTTCGGGAGTCTAATTACGCGTAGGGAATGTGTTAGGCACCCCACGACGTCTGTCCTTAAGGACGGTTACCCTAAATTGTTTGTGCTTAATAAATTTTAATTTATTATAATTACCCCCATAAAATAATA
>JASKGM010041023.1:4449-22526 GCA_034509205.1 Ceratonia siliqua
AATTAATAAATAAAGTGAATAAAACTTTATTAAATATATTATACTTTTATGTTTTGTTAATATATCATAATTATATCATAAACTAGTGTCTTGACATGCACTACATATTTTAAAATAATTATTTACTATTTTATTGTATTTATAATTTTTTTCACTAAAAGTATAATTAAGGAAATAGTTATTAATAGAGTGGGTGGGCAATATAGGAATCAAAATTTGGTATGGACAATATATGTCTATACTAAAGCCATTTATATTAGTATAGACATTTAAATTATACAATAATATACAAAAAATATGTACAAAAATAATTTATTGTATTTTGCATATTTATGGCATCATCCAGTTCAACCAGTTGACTCGTGACCCATTCAAGTCACAATCTGGTTGGATTTTAAAGCATTGGTTAACACATTTGGGGAGCCTAGCAACTCATATGCAACTAGAAATAGTAGAATGAACAAGATATTCAGCCTCATAACGTAGGCTCACAAAAGTTTTTCTTCCTCAAGGATTACTACTGAAAATCAGTGTTAAACCTCATGCTATTACGTGCTTCCGCACCATATACACCCAGGTTTCATTTCTCAAGCCACATAAGGACCACCACATCAAATCAAGATGGTGACTAAATTACTAGAAGAAACAAAGAGCCAAAACAGAGGACAATGTATCTTTCGAAACAGAGAAACTAGGAGAAACAAAGAGCCAAACAGACTCAAATGCAACAAAGCTGTCTGTTAGAGATTAATAACAAAATGACTAAATTACTATATTGGTCCTTGAAAGATTTTTTTTACTCTCAATAGTCCTCCATTGTGTATCCATTAGCAAAATGGACTTGCCGTTAACAAACACGTTAATGTGGCTTAACGCAATACACACTTGGCCGCTGATGTGGCTTAAGGGAGACCATTTTTCTAACAAAAATACTCATTAAAAGACCAAACTAAGAAAAAAAAAATTTCAAAGATCAAATTGAGAACTTGAAAATCTTTCAAGGACCAAAACATTAATTTAATCATAATAAAACTATTCATGAGCCTTCACTTAACAGCTTAAGCTTCTGAATTAAAGTGGTCCTTAACATAGTAACAGAGCCTCTATGACCAAGCAATTCGGAGTTCAATCCTTGTCTCCCCCATTCTTCCTAATTCAACATGAGGTATAATGGGATTATGCTTTGTCCATGCTTCCAGCCCCAAGCTTTCACCTGAGTGGGCATCTTAGAGATTAATAATAACACCTAATCTAAGCATATTGGAAACAGAAATTCCCTTCAAACAACCATGAGCATAGCCCAAGAGAGAAGCCATAAACACAATCCTAGTCCTACCCCATAACATATGTAGGGGTAAAGAGATGCCTTCACAAAGTGGGAATTCCGCACCAACGAAATACATGAGGATCACATAGATAGACCACAAACCACCATAGATGAGACTCTAATTCAAAACTAAAATGGCAAATAACATGCATATTAAGAGATAGGGATGTCTGGGGCTGACAAATCAGAAACATTACAAAAAGAATCTTGCAATCCACCTACAGCAAGCCAAGTTGGCTGAGACTAAATATTCAGGGTGACAACTGGCTAATCTATATTAATTCTAAGGTTGGCTCAACCCATGCCTATCATAACAAACCCTGTAATCAATTTGAGACAAGTGAAGAAATAACTTAAGCATATTCTTGTCTTGGGCCAATGTAGAAAACAAAATGGACTAATCAATTGTATAACATTAACTATCAATTTCAAAACAACATCACAATAAACTTCACGTCATCTATTTTTTGTTCTCCACCTAGATATCTTCATTGAATCTAACCATAGCATCATCCTTCTGTCAAAACTTTAAAAATATAAGCCATAATATAGAATGTCAAATTCTCAGCCAACTTGAAATCCTGCAAAATAAGAATAGGGTATTAAAATTCTCAAGAATCAACTAAAGCACCCACCTTCCCTCCCACAAGAATCTAACCTTGACATAGAAGATTGACAATAACTTCACGTAAAAAATTCTTGAAGTTTTTCTTCAAAAGGAAAAAGCTAATTCAGAAATTCTGAAATAGTGGCTTTGTGATGAATTCAAACAAACTTAAGTATGATCCATTCCAAAATGGTAAAGACATACTGCTAACCAGTCACCTGACCGACCAAGAAAGGTCCTATTTCACATATATCATATGAATATACAAGCAACAAGAGCACTAGAGGAAGAAAGCAGATAGACCAAACCCATGAATGTGGAGAAAAATAAGGGATGACTTTGGAGTTGCAGCAAGTGGCAATAGCCAAACACTTCCAAGCATATGTTATAGATAGTTCAAGAGCACACCATGGGCTCTGGCAGCTCTGGTACAAAAACCCATGCATCAGCATAGAAAAAGTATAGGGAAAAAAGGTAAGCTTTTCATTGTATGGACAAAAAGGAAGTTTGATGTGATTCCCCAATTTATAGCAAGAACAATTATGACTAGGTTAGGTGAAGCATTGCTGCTAATATGACTTCAAAATAGATACATTTGGAGTGAAGGGCAAAACATTAAATAGTTCCACGGTTACTGAGAATGACACGTCCCCCACAGAATTACAATCTAGGTTACACATGCCAGATCTTACTGCTTTTGAATCCTAGATTGTTGTCTTACACAATCAAGATTGCCAATACTGACAACCCCAAAACATAACAGAATTCAATCAAACAATGAAGAAAAGATATAGATGAAAAAATGAAAAGAAAACTTCATAATATCTTAGATTGTGGAAAGAAGATATGTGCAACATGTTTTCTTATCTAAATTAGAAAAGAAAACAACAACGGCTACTTTTGTTGAACCCAATTTGTATTATCTGGAACTTTTATTCTATAATTCAACTTTTATCACTTAACCTTCATAGTTTTCCCTTTTGAGTTTTAAGCTATCTGGTGCTTTGGAAGATGAATCATGTTCAATTTGTTTTGCAATATTTAGTTATTTACAATCTTTAATCTTATTTACCAAATAAATCCATAGACTACAAGACAGAGTTTATACTCTTTATGACAATCAAAATTAGATCGTGCCCTAAGCAAGATCTTGCAGCATTCCATGACTCAAATTAGCAAACCTAGCCAAAACCCCAAGCATGCAACCTGATCTCATACCCATACCCCAACCTAGAACTTCCAATATTCTTGGTAACTATTAGTTCCAGCATGGGCTATTGGGCCTCCTCAGCAGGCAATCTATCTGCAGGCGCACTAGGAAATCTATCTAAAGGAAGTCTTCTAGTTATAGAGCTACTCCACCTGACAATTGTCTTCTTTCAATAATGCTGTGCTGGTGACAACACAATAAGAAAACAGCTAACCACGTAGACCACATATTATGTAATTTGCTATGAGACGGCAATGATTCAAAGCTCAAACTCATCAAACTACCCAACATGCATAGAGTTTCAAAAGAAAAGGGACAGAAAATGATACAGTGAATTTAAAAAGAAGTAAAGAACCAACAAAATAACTAAATGGAAATGCTAACAAGCAAATATCAAAATTCATTACAACATGTGAAATCAAGTGTTCATGATGCTTCTAAACAAGGAATCAAGGTGGAGTAAAGAAATAATGTTACCTAAATCCACATCAACAATTGCCCTCCCACGATTTCTTCTTGAATTGTTTTTAGCCTAAAATGAAAGAGAATTGAACAAATAAGGTTAGTTTCCAAAATCTAAAGTAGATTGATAATATCAAAACAACAAAGGGTACAGAAGGGAGCAGGTATACCTCAGCAAAAGCCATTGGTGTAGATTCAATAATATCATCATCAATGGTCTCCACATCAATAGGCTGTAAAACCGGTGGTTGCTGGACAGCTTGAACTACTTGAGGCCCTGATTGAGTTGAAGGTCCCTCCTGCGGATTCTCACCAGGTGGAACACTGTTAAGATCCAAGTCCAAAACTGCCTTCCTTCGCCGGTAACTTCTAAGAGCATGCCCGCAGGCAGAACGAGTGCTCATCATCTTATGTTGAATATTCCCTTATCCAGGTCATGAAACCTAAAAAACCCCCATGTCATAACACATGAAAATACTATTCTGCACAATTATCAGTATTACAGTAAAATCTAGGCATATAAAAGAGACAAACTTTGCTTTGACAGAAGATGAAGCCAAAAAAAAATTGACAATCCTATTCATCTGGAAAATTAAAGAGCAATGTCTGCATTTAAATGTATACAAGCAAACAGTGGCATAGTTAACCTGCGTAAAATCAAATTCAACTATCATTGGTTTTCTTCTATTGTAACCTTCACAAGCTAAACTAACTACAAAAGCCAACACATACACACGACAAAAAAATTTTAACCACAATAGAGTTATTATCTTTTTAAGATTAGACTGATGGGAACCAAGTGCAGTAAACACAAAAACATACTAGAGCCTGATATATTGATGTGAAAACAACAACGATTACAAGGAAACAGCACTAAAAACAGAGATGAAATGCAAGATTACAGTGGCAATGTAATGCCTCTTGCCCCGAACACAAACCTCACAAAACGAAAAGAAACAAAGCAGTAACGATAAACCTAGCAATTGGAGAAGCTAGGGGTCTCCCAATCCCAGCACTAAGCAGCCAGGCGCTCCAACCATACCACTCAATTCTTGCCTACCTCTTACTCTCTCCCCCACACCATTATATAACAAACTGACCCTACCACCTATCCCTTTCCAGCATCTTCCCCAAATTCCTTCCACCTTTGCCCCCGGGGTCCATCAATACCCCCTACACTTTCACCTTGTCCACAAGGTGAAGGTGCAATCACCGTACTGACTTCAATCAAGTGATGTTTCCATGCCCGGTTTCCCATCCCTTGCTTCTTCAATTAGTTCAGTTTTGTTTCCTTCGAAGAGTTTCTCCCACCTAGTCTTGCCACAGTCCTCTTCCTCCTTTTGCACTTATACCAACAGAACTTGCAACTAACTCTTCCAACAGCGGTGGTTGGGCAAGTACTTTTCATTGCACCGAAAACATAAACCTTGTTCTCTCCGGCTGGTGGCTTTAGCTTCTAAGAGGCATTTGAAGGACCCTCCTCCTTCGTAAATGCTGCCACGAGACTGACTGGTCCTTTCTGCTAATGTTCTCCGTTATCAACCTCCTTCCCGTTGGTTGCTGTCCCTGCGCCGGTGTCTTCTCCTCCCAAGGTCTGTGTAATAATTTTTATCGAATGCCAAGGCTGTGAAGAAACATGGGTCGACCTGTTGGTGGCCATTATCTTGCTATTGGGCCCGGTTTGTCCAAGCCCTCCTTTCTTGGACTCTTTGGCTCGGTCCATCACCCAATTCCTTTCCTCCACCACGTGGGCCAAATCCATCAACCTCTCCAGGGTCTTGGGTCAGGTCATCTTAACCTTTGCCCGAGTATCTTCTCTCAGCTCAGTGACAAATGTCCCCAAAGAGAGTTTCAGGTGCATCAGTGAGGTTGGCAGAGAGGAGTTCGAACCTCTTGGTATTCTGTCACAGTGCCAACCTGTTACAGTGCCACTAACCGCTCCTAGCCATCCCTTGTTTGCAATGGACGGAAACTTTCCAGTAGGGCTTCACAAAATGCCATCCACGAACAGAGTCGATCTCGTCCCTCTCGCCATTGAAACCAATTGAGTGCGCGACCTTCCATACGGGCGGCTACCGCCTCTATTTTTTCCGGTTCTGTAACGCCATTCACGGTGAAGTATCTCTCTACCCGAAAAAGCCAGCCCGTTTGATCTTCTCCTGCAAACAAAGGTAAGTCAAGCCTTCGAAATCCATTTTGCCTCTCCTCTCCCTGGTGTTCACTTCTCACCTCTTCGCCCTCCCTATTACCGCCATTGGAGCCACCAGTGGATTCTTCCCTTTCCCTTGTAGTTGTACCCTTGTTTGCAGTCATAAGCTCCCTCAATTCCACAAAATACTCTCTGATAATGCTCACTTTCCTCCTAACTTCCCGTTATTCCAGATTTTCGATTCTCCCTTCCATCCTTGTACTCACTGTTCGCCAGTGATTGTCAAAGCTCTGATACTAAATGATGGGAACCAAGTGTAGTAAACACAGAAACACAGTAGAGCCTAATATATTGATGTGAAAACAGCAACGATTACAAGGAAACAGCACTAAAAACATAGATGAAATGCAAGATTACAGTGGCAATGTAATGCCTCTTTCCCAAAACACAAACAAACCTCACAAAATGAAAAGAAACAAAGCAGGAATGACAAACCTAGCAATTGGGGAAGCTAGGGGTCTCCCAATCCCAACACTAAGCAAACAGGCACTCCAATCATACCATTCAATTCTTGCCTACCTCTTACTCTCTCCCCCACACCTTTATATAACAAACTGACCCCGCCACCTGTCCCTTTATAGAATCTTCCCCAAATTCCTTCCACCTTTTGCCTCCGGGTCCATTAGAGACACTACTTGTTCTTTCAAACTGATTCTTTTGATCCTAAATGTACTGAATAAAAAAGGATACAGTGAGGAAAAATTTACTCGAGAAGGAATATAGGCTAGACTGTCAGTGTCAAGTAAGTTTGTTTGCATGCAGGCAAGACAATAGGCTTTATTAGTCTCTCCAAATTTTGTCTATTTCATATGCTAATGTCAGAAAATAACAATGTCTAAAAGGCAAGAAGAAGAAGAAGAAAGAAAGAAAGGCCAACAACCAACTTCTATTGCTCATCTATGACTCTGCCTGTCTTTGCCATTCTTAATACTTCTTAAACAATTACGATAGATTAATAAAAGTTTAGGTATCAAAACACTGCAACATAAATTTTATGATATTTCTCAAGTTGAACACTCTTTAAATTTTAATCATCAACTTTCAAAACAAAATTAAAACACGCATTTATTTGTTGTTGGGTTTCTTTTTACTTAACTAAAAATCGAACATAAATATTTTGACATTTCTGAAGTTGGACACTTTTTAAATTTTAATCATCAACTTTCAAAAAGTATTAAAAAGAGTATGTATTTGTTTCATAACAAAATTTGACCGAGATACTTCACCTGTTTATATTCTTCAATTTTGTCTAATAGCATATAATCCTATACGCAGAAAAGCAGCCAAAAATAACTTACAAATGTGTTTGCTTAATAACACAAATCCATACACATCAATAACAAAGGACAAGTACGTATGACATAATAAAATTTCTTCACAGATATAGCCATAATTAGTCGGGTACCCATAATAGAACTGGAATCCAGTAGGATAGCAATCCTCAAACAAACTACGCCTAGTTACAAACTCATTGTACTAAATACCTAGTTTTTGAAACAAGCTCTATAAACAGAAAATAAATAAAATACATGACCCTTGCTACAATGCCCAGAGATTGACACAGAATGATATAAAATAAATTGACAAAAAAGAACAAAAGAAGAATCCCTAAATAAAACAATTCTAATTCTACCCCATCCCCCTGGCCGAAGAAAGGAAAACAAAAGAAAGGTTTTATTTTTAATATCCAAAATTAAAAAAAAAAACGTAAAACATAAAATAATTCGTAACTTAGACGTGTTGTTTAGACCGTACATAACTATAATTTATTTTTAAAAATATTAAAAAATTCTGATGCCTGAGGCTTTGGCAAATTTTTCTATACGATTTTAAGCAGTGGGGAAGAAAAACCGCACCTTTCCAGCAAATTTTTACTCTACGCCTAGTTTCTGAATATCCTCGAAACAGAATCGAATCCTCCCAATAAACAAATCAACGTTTCATCCTAAAAGTTAGAAACACAGTATAATTACCAATAACATTGGTTCAAAATGGCCACACACTAAAAAAATGTTCAAAATTGAGGGAAGGACAGGTTAATCTTTGAATGTAACAACCATATGTCAAGCGTTCAGAAATAGTGGCCAACGAACCAGACCAACCGACTTGATCAATTCAACCACCTGAAAAGATCAATAAAATAATATATTCGGCATAAAACCCACTAACCCAGCATTTATTTCTATTAAAAAAAAGGCATTTCCAACAAATTTCCACTCTACCAAGCACCGATGCCCAAACATTGTGAAAGAAACAACATATAAAGCATAGTGAAAATCATAATCCACAAAACGAAAGCGAAACCAAGCGTTAGAACGATTCAACAAAAACTTGAAATGAAAAAAAATATATCAAAATTCGAAGTAAGAATCGGACCTTTAATCGAAGCTTGGAATAGGGAAACCGGTTGTATCCTCAATTTTTGCGACCATGGAAATCTGTCGAGAGAGAATCTGTGGAATCTTCGCTGTTTAGGGTTCGGAACAGGGAATTTCTGAGAAGGCCTTTTAGAGCGATGACGAGAGAAGACTGTTGTGGACTGAGCGCAGTTTTGGTCCTCTGGGACTCTGCGACACGCGGATCGGTGAAGAGTGTCCACGTGGCGCATCCCGTGCGGGATTATGCACGTGCCATGAACACGATGACGGCACGAATTGAGTTATTCTTTTTCTCAACGTACTAATATTTGAATTTTGAAAGTTAATTCCCTTCGTTTCTCCTTCTCCTTGGCCATGGACCATGGCCAGTGTGAACGAGCGGACGGAACGTTAACGGCATCTAAATTCTTAGGTGGAATATTTGTAAAATGAAAAGGTGTTTTTTAAATTATATCACAATATACTTGGTATATTTAAATATTTTTTATTTGTATTTTTAAATTATTTGTATTTATTTAAATTTTTTACTCTTTTTTAAAAAAATTTAATTCTTTGCTAAATTTTTTGAATTGTTTTCTTAAATTTTATTTTTTTAAAATAAAAATTAAAAAGTATTCAAATACATCAATATATGTAAATATAACTTAACAAATACCAAATTTTAAAGTATGTTTTGTTTTCACCCGTCCATTCATAATTAGTAAATTTATTAAATTAGCTTTATTTAAGAAAAGCTTTTTAAATAAACTTAATTTATAAAAAATAAATAATTTAATTTAGTTATGAATAAATATATAAATATATTATATAAGTATATACATATGTTTAGAAAAAAAATTTAATAAGTTTGATTATATATTTTTTATAGATAAGGCTAATTATAAATATATATATATATATAAACATATTAAAAATAAATTTTAATTTGGTCTATCTCTTACCTATATATATTATATCTATAACTAAATTTATATAATTTTTATAAATTGAATTTATTAAAAAATTTCTTAATATGTCTATAGAATATTTATAAATTTTAAAAGAAATAATAATAACTAATTTAATATAAATAATAAAGCCTATAGATAAAGTTTTCCAATTCAAGGATAGGCATCAAGAGGAGCTATCTAAGTGAACTCTTTAAGTAATTGAACCTTAAATCTCAATTCACAATCCAATGGTCCTAAACATCGATAAAAGTTTAGTGCACTCAAGAGTTTGGTTAGGAATATCATACTCCGCAAAGACTAGTGTATACCCACACGTACATACATTTTTATAATAAGAAATGAACCATTTAATATATTGTTACTCTAGTAATATTATAGTATTTTAGATCTTATAATATAAAATATTAAGATATAAAAAATTATGATATTTAATATTCATATTTAATATGATAATTAAAATTTGTCATAATAATGATATAATTGACATTTTATATAAGTTAATAAGGTTAAGAGTGGTGTGTGGTGTGACATAAAATCTTTATAATTTTTAAGTGATATGAGATAGCATATCAAAACATACATATTATATATTACTTGTCATTAAGATGAAAATATAAATATATTAAATGCCTTCAAAATGACAATTTATGCATTTTGTCTAAACAACTTGAATTATGGACTATGGATGTCAAAGTTTACAATGCTATGATTGAATATAGGAAAGCCTACAACCAAAAGTAGAAGAAATTGGACAATGACTTGGTCCTATGCCACTTCCTCTACCATTTATAGTTGTTTCTTCCTCCTTCAAAATTAATTTGAGTGCCACAACCACTAAAATGAGAAGTTTGTGTGAAACTGCCTAGATTGAGCAGCATAATTGATATACACAATAGTAATATCTAATTATTTATTGTATTTGTTAAGTATACTCTCTTAACCTATTATCGATATTTCAATAGGTGTTTGATACATTATTATCTTGCTTTTGATTAAGGATGTTCATAGTGTAGTTTGATTCAATTTTAGGCTAAACCACAGATCGAACCATATATTAAACTACGGTTTGGTTTGAATGTATAGTAAAATTAGAAAATGAACCGAATCAAATTACCAATATAAGGGTCGGTTTGGTTCGATTTCGTTTTGTATCATTTATATGCAATCACAGCTGGCACTTAAAGCAAGAACTTTCTAAGAAAAAGAAAAAAGGAAAAATGCCTAAAGATGCTAGGAAAAAGTTACTTAAGCTGGTGGGAATTACACTACAAATGGCCAAATCCTTCAGTATGACTATGTAGATGTATAATTCTCTCTAAATTAACTCTTGTGATCTTTCCTAATCTCCTGGAATTATAAGATGTTAGCATGAGTTTGTATTTGGAATAATAATGATGACTATGAATCAGAGATGGTGGCATTAGCAGAATCAACTGGTTTGGACCATAAGCAAATAAATAACTGGTTCATAAATCAAAGAAAGAGGCACTAAAAGTCATCTAAAGACGTGCAGTTTATGGTGATGGATGGGCGTCGTGAATCGTCAAGAAGAAATGAAGTAAGGAAGTAAACTATGAAGAATAGATGAGGGAAGTATAGGTAAGTTTTTTTGTTTAAACCTATGGCTCGGTTCAATTTAAACTGCGATTTGAAAATGTAAAATCGTAACCTATAATTTTATATAAACGTAACTCAAATCAAACTGCCGGACTTGCAGTTTAGCCTAAACTGTTGAACACCTCAATTTTTGATGTCTTAAATAATAAACAATATATAATATGCTTGTATTTAATATGTTATTATCTAAAATGACAGATAATATTTAAAATAACATGTCATGTAATTACATTATTTTGAGTGATATCTAATATTATTAAAAAACTATTAAGATATCATATTACATTATTTTTAATTTTATTAAATTTTATAAAATAACAATTATATCATTTTTTAACAAATTTTAATAATTATACTCAATATTAAAATCTTAAATATCGATCAAAATATCTTATTTATGATGCTTTGAAGCTGTGTTCTCGTCTGATTTGCTTTTGTTTTTGTTTCCAAAGCAAAGAAATCTTCAAACATCTTCTAAATTTGATAGGATATTTCATATAACCTACCGCACTCATGAGCATTCCCTTAGAGATAGAAGACAATAATCAAGAAACTAATTGCTGATCATGTTACTCCCAGTCTTGACTATACTTGCCAAGTTTTTCTTCTTTAAATAATTTTTTGTTTGTCGATAAATAATATAAATGAGGGTTTAAATTTTTTATGCTTAAATTAACCAACATTTTGTATTAGAAAAGATGTTACTTAAACTAATGTTTTTAGACTTTATCTTTAAATTCTTGCTACCTAGATAACAAGAAATTATTATCTTTAGGTTTAACTGAAATTAGATGTGAATGTATAGTTTCAAGGCTTTTGCTATGATACTAAGTAATAGTTTTTTTTATTTATAATTTAATTTAAGAAACCATTTAAATACTTGTGTTATATAGATTTTTTTTATTTTTTTAGTTTCTTTTAAATTATTTTTTAAAATAAATTATGAGAAAAAATACTCATCAAATATCACTATTGTATGAGTAGCATATAATTCACCTAATTTGAAGGGTAACTATCTTGACTCTTTGTTGGTTTAATAATATTATCCTTAGGCTATGTTTGTTTGGATGAAAAAAATATTCTATGTAAAAAATATTTTTCTAAAAAGAATTATTTTTTTATTGTTTAAATAATGATGAAAAATATTCTTTTATTTGTTGTATTTTAAGAAATTATTTTATGGCATTTAAAATAAGATTAAGGTACTTTAGAAATATTGTCTTAGAATAATATTTTATGAGATTTATTTCATTATTTGATGTCTCATATTATGTTTTATAAAAAAATTTCATAAATGGTGTCTCTGTATAACAAAAAATAAACTCAACGAGTTTATATATCCGTCTATAATAATAGTTTTAAAACACTTACAATAAGTTTGACTAGTCAATATATAATTAAAACAAATTTATTTCTTCATTTATAAAAAATAGTAATATATATTTATTTAAATAATAAAAATTAATGAATTAAATAAATATTATTTATATGAATTAATTTTTTTTATAATTTTAACATTATTAAAATTTTCAATAATATATATTAATTTAATAAAATTTAAAATTATTAATATAACTTTTGATTCTTACCGTTTGACTTTATTATTATTTTGATCCCTATAATTTAATTTTGTTTCAGATAATTTTAATAATTTTGACTTTGATCTCTATAATTTAATTACTTTTAATTGAATTCTTACAGTTTTAATAACTTTCACTTTGATTCTTACAGTCAAATATCTACTTAACACAATTAATATTATTGTTGAAGTGATAAACAATTAATTACATAACATATCAACGTGTGAATTTATCATATAGTTAATTTTTAACCACTTCAACAATGATATTAAATATGTTAAGTGAATCTTTAATAGTAATAATCCAAGTAAAAATTATTAAAACTATAAGAATCCAATTAAACGAAATTAACCTATAAAAACCAAAATAAAATTATTAAAACTTTAAAATTTTAATTAAACAAAATTAACTATAAATATAAAATTAAACGATGGGGGATGACGGCACAAAGTCACTAACAAGTGGCTTAGTGCTAATATTCCACCAGATAAAGTCATTTATTAAGAAAATATTTTTTTATTCCAAAATTTTCCTCCAGAACAAACACCAAAAGTTAAATTTTTGTTTAAATTATCATTATTTTAAATAAACAAACATTCATCTTATTTTTATTTTTAAAATAATATTTAATTTTTTTATAAATATATACAAATATTAATTTACCCATAAAATAATATTGAGCGAATTAAAAAATTAAAAAAAATTAATATATTTACCCATGGTTAAAAAAATTAATGTCATTTAAAAAAATAAAGATACTAAAAGTTGTATTACCAAAAAATTTTAAAGCAGATAAATTTTTATTTTAATTTAATACTTTTTATGTAAGTTTTTACAATTAATTTTTTATTTTATTCAAAAAGATTGGAAAATGTTTGTAATGCCCCGGCTAGAAGTATAATTAAAAAATTAAAAATATTTTTTAATTCCTACTATACATTTTAGATAAAAATTAAAATAAATATCTGTTCAGAATATAATTTTTTTATAAAAATAATATTGAATAAATAATAGTTTATATATTTATAAAAAAATTTATTATTTTTTATTAATACTACGCGATACTCTCTAAAGTATAACAATTAAATAACAAATAATTTCGAGAAATAAAACAAGAACGCATCAAATCATGACCGTTGATGAGAATCATGGTATGTCCATCGAACCACCATCTATCATCTGATATCTCTGAGATTTTTCTAGGCTAAGGCCTTTTGCACGTTATCCTTCTGCGTTTGGCAGTCTGCCCCCTTACATCACTGTTCGCAAACCATTAAGCGCCAAAATTTCGGGGCGGGGTTTGAAAATTTTAAAATTTCACAGAAAGCGTTTAACTTCAAAACTCAATGTTAGAAATTTAGAATCCTTTTGCCCCCCTCCTCTCTTTCTCTATCAGATCTGACGGAGGGTTCAGAAGAACTCAAGGGAAATTCGAATTTGATTTTTCACAAATTTCAGATACCTTACCGTCAAATTTCGTTTCTGCATCACTTGAAGCCTTTCATTTCTCTCTCTCTCTCCATGAAGAAAATGAGGCTAGTTCGAGCTGATTTCTGGTTGCTTTGGGTTGCTCTGGGAATCATAGTTATGCAAATTTGAATGTTGCTGACAGACCACCTGGGCGTTTCTGCAATTGAAGTTCATTGTGGCTTCTGGGTCAGAAGCTTTTGTCCTAAAGCTCTGGTTTTTCTTGTTAATTTTTGCATCAGTTGAACTACTATGGTGAGAGAGCAGAGGCTAGAGTCCTTCTACGCTAAACTCCGTGAATCGGCTATAGCTTCGTCGTCTTCTCCCTTGCTTATATTCCCGTCAACGTCTGACGTAGACTCACTGTGCGCATTGAAAATTATCTTTCATGTTCTCGAGTCTGATTCGGTCCGATATGCGTGTTATCCTGTATCGTCGTTTCAAGAAATTCACAAATACGCGGGACCCAGTTTGAGTTCATCTGATGAGCCAGTTTCGATACTCCTGATAAATTGGGGGTGCCACAGGGACTTGAGGAGAATTTTAAATCTGGGTGCTGCTGCTCGTGTTTTTGTGGTTGATAGTCACCGTCCTATTCATCTCCACAATTTGAGTGATGAGAATGATAGGGTAGTGGTGCTTTATACACGAGATGATGAGCAGCAGGCTGATTTGGCCTATGATTTTGATGTGTCGGCTTTGGCTAATGCTAGTGATTTGAATAGTGACGGCGAGGCTGAAGAGGAATCTGACAGTGAAGATGACAATGACAGTGAAAGTGAAGAAGAGGGAGATAGAGATGGATCGAGGAAGCGAAGGAGACTTTCTCAGGATAATGAACAAGACCCAGTTCAGCTTTTTCGAAAGCTGAAAAAGGAGTATTATCATATGGGTACATTTCATGGTAAACCCTCTGGGTGCTTGATGTATGATTTATCCCATTTTCAGCGGAAGAACACAAATGAACTGCTATGGCTCGCTTGTGTATCTTTAACGGATCAGTTTATTCATGAGAGATTAAGCGATGAGCGATACAGAGATGGGGTTATGGAGCTCGAGCAGCATATTAACAGTTCGGGGAATTTGGATGCAGTAACTTTCGTAACACTCAAGGATGGAACAAAGATCCGGGCACCAAATTCATCTAGAATTGCATATGAAGAAGAACCAAGACTAATGTTGCTAAAAGAGTGGAATCTATTCGATTCAATGTTGTGTTCTTCATATATTGCGACTAAATTGAAGACATGGAGTGATAATGGGATGAAAAAACTGAAGCTTCTTCTAGCCCGGATGGGATTTGCGCTTGTGGATTGCCAACAGAAGTTTCAGTACATGAATATAGAAGTCAAACGCAAAATGAAACATGAGTTTGAGCGGTTTCTACCTGAGTATGGGCTTACTGATTTATACTATAGGAGTTTCTTACGAATACATGGCTATAATTCAAGGGTGTCTGCTGCAGATGTGGTATATGGCGTAACCGCTCTTCTTGAATCATTTGTGAAATCAGATGGATCTTGCGCTTCCAAGCAATTTGGGGTAGCTTATGATGCACTGTCCTTGAACAATCTTGATAAGCTGAAAGCTGGAATGCAGCATGCAATCAATGTTCAGAGGGCCATTCTTAGACAAGGAAGCACAGCAATAACCAAGAGTGGCAGCATAAGAAGTGGAAGGAAATTCCGTTGGGTAAAACTTGAAGATTCAGCTGACACAAAATTTCTGGGTTACCCCCAAGCTTTGACTAAGTTCTGTTATTTTCTTATGGATGCCTTGCGTGAGAAGGGAGCAAGAATGAAGCCTCTGCTTTGCGCTTGCTTGTCTCAAGAACCCAATAAAGTATTGATTGTAGGTGTTTGTGGGAAGCCCCGTCTGGGTGCAGGTAAAGGAAATGCATTTGGAATTGCTTTTAGAAATGCTGCTGAGGAGATTGGAGCAGAGTTCTTCCATGAGTTGTTTGAATCTTCATGGATTGTTTTAGATGCAACTGCGGTAAATTCCTTCATGGTCAGGTTGACTGAGAGGCTGTGATGTAACACTTCTTCTTAAGACTGGTTCTTCAAGGAAGTACGTTTTCTTAGTGCAGTGCCTAGCCTGAGATTATTAATAAAAAATGTTCTATAGTTGATATTGCAAGAAAACATGACTATGTTATACTATGATTTATAACATCTTTATTTTAAATTTTCAAATTTGTACTCTATTTTTTCCGCATTCGCTAATTTGTCACTCTTATGTAAACATATGCCATATTCATATATGGAGCTAGTGTTGAAATTGCAATATCTTTCTGGATGAAGCTCATATATCAAGTGCAGAAAGTTCAATTATTAGTATTGGTACATGATGGCAAAGTTTCCTTGTAACTATTTTTGTTGAAGTATTGTTATATCCTCCACCCAAAATTGGAATTTCAATCAGCAAAAGATTTATTAATAAATGACATGATGGAATTTCAATTCATAAGACATCCTATCATATAAAGATTATCTCAGTATTTCCACAAGCAGCTTCAGGATAGATTACAGTCATGTATGGTTGAGTCATTACTTAATTTGGATATGGGACAATAAAACTTTAAGGTTATCTTTTAGAAAGGAGGAAACACCTGTTTTATTGAAGTTAAGATACTTCCTTTCTGTAGGTTTGGAGACATCTGATCCTTAGTTGGAGCACTTTATTTGAGTCGGTCCTATGTTTTCCAGTCTTCCCTTTATCCTAGTGGTATATTACTGACCCACTATTGGTTCAAAAGTTCAGTATATGGTATGGGAAAGACAAAATAGTCCTTTGTTCTCACCTGTTAGTTTGTCACCCTATTCTAATTTTGATATTCCTCTAATTTCTTAATTAATTTTTTAGTCATTTCAAATAAACCTATGCCTGTTCTTTTGGGTTGTTCCTGCTAAAGATCTCATCAGCATTAAAAGTCTGATTATTTATTCAGTATAATGGACAGATGGTGCACTCACTATCCTTTCTATGTATGCATGCACGACATAAGTATGCATTTACATTATTGTGTATACTTGTAGGTGGCAAACGTGCACATAGCAAAAGGCCTTTTGCTTGTATAACTTCTCTGTTTTTCTTTTAGAATTATGCTTTATCTTATATAAATTCCAAGACAGTACTGGAAATATGATCTAATTGAATTTAAGCATGCTTTAAGTAAAACTAATGTCATTTATAGATTATAGTATACTGTATACAGGAAATGAAGTGATGTTTTTATGACTTATATGTGGAACATTATATAACTGGTGTCAATTGTTACTGAATGAAATTCTGAGGTATTGGTTGTTAATTGCGCAAAATGGCACATTACAACACAACACGTGTTGTTACACTGTGGTGTGTGCCCTATACGCCATTTTCTGTGGTGCATGGCACCAACCACATGCACCATATGGGAAAAAGCCAGAATATGTAATAGGTTTCAGGCCAGACCTCAATTCAGTTATGTTCTCCATTTCCCCCTTTTTTTTTCCTCCCTCTCTTATCTCTGTTCTTCTCCATTTGTTTTTGCAAGAGATATTATCTAATAATCTAATCTAACCACTCCATGTTTGTCATGACCCTATCAATTTTCTCTCTAACTAATGCCTCCCCTGGTCTTTTATTTGACTAAGTATATCCTTGATCTCACTATTCAGTAGCTTACAATAGTTAAATTTTAACAAGCTTCCTTTATTTCCTTATTCCCCATCTAATATATAAGTTTGTTTTTATGCATTGGGGCTAACTACCTTGTTTCTTCTAATATTGACAGTCACTAAACTGAGGTTCTTGAATGACATGTGAAATCCATATTCTGGTTTCTGGTTTTAATGTCAGTGTCACTGAATCACTGAATTGTCAATTGAGAAATTTCACAGTTTTTCTGGTTTTTGAAATCCATCATTATATAATCCATACTTCTATATTTGTTATTTGGAGTTATATAATTATGTGTGCCACACTTAGATGTTGCAATGCGCAAGACCACATTCTTTGGCTCCAGGAGCCCTTTTTGCAATAGTACTCTGTGCGCCATTTACAACTATGAATCATAGGTTCAAGTTCAACATTCACTGCACAATTTTACATAGTTATCCATCATTACAAAATTCTCCTGATCATTTTTTTTTTTATTAATTTCTAGAATTACTGTTGTCTAAGTTGTTTCCTGATAGGTCTCCATTGCTTAATGTGGAAATTATTGAACAACTGTTTATGATTTGTTGTGATCAGTAATTAGGATCCCCTGTAATTAGTGATTAGCTAG
>JASKGM010041054.1:0-22520 GCA_034509205.1 Ceratonia siliqua
ATATTTCAGACTTTGCATAACAGAAGAAACATTTTCAAATGAGAGTATAAAGTCTTTTTGTTTCTTAACTCAAAATGACAATCATCATCAAAATCAATAATTGTAATAAAACCAAGTTTAATAATTGAAAGAGACTTGGGCAACAACCATTTTGACCCTCAATCTTTCAAGAATTATATTTTGGCCCCATTATTTATATGAATTACATTTTGGCCCTTATATTTATAAAAATTACATCTTGTTGCAATGACCCAATTTTCAAAGGACTTTTTAGGAGTTTATTTTCTCCAAAGTCCTAATCTTCGTGATATCCAATGGAGTTACATACTCCCCAATGTCTTAAATCTCACGAGCTTTCAGTGGAAGTTCATCTTTCCCAAAGTCCCGATTATTCCTTTTCTAGAATTTCAGTGAAACTTTATTTTTCCAAAGTCTCGGTTTTCGTGGGCTTTTAGTAAAGATGTTCTCTCCAAAGTCCTAATTCGCTGTCAAGGCTTTAAGTGAAAATTTAATTTTTCCTAAATGTCCTAATGTCTTTCCGCTTAATCGATTTAACAAAATTGTTTTCGAACTACATTGACCTTGATCCTTTTTAGGGTACGTAGGCACTTACTTGGTAAGGCAAGTCTAATTATTTATTTTTTCGTCTTTGTCTATTATTATTTTATTAATAAAAATGGGTAATTTAAATACAATAAAATTATTAAGCACAAACAATTTAGGGTAACCATCCTTAGGGATGGACATTGTAGGGTGCCTAACACCTTCCCTATGCGTAATTAGACTCCCAAACCCTTCCTCTGGTTCCGAGGGCCAATTTTCCTCTATTTTTTTTAGGATCCCAATTATCCTTCTAATTAATTGGTGGCGACTCCCATTTTCTCTGCATTTTCCCTTACGCGCCTCAAAGTCATAAAACGATGGCTTTTCACCGGCCATCACGTTGTGACAAGTAGCTATATGTAGTAATGATATCGGTTATCATAAAATAGAGTTATGGGTTCAGTTTGTAGAGCCTGCAAATCTTGCAACAACCATTGTAGCTATAGAAGTTCGCTTATAGTAGTTGCCATATATCCCTATACTTCGCTTTGGCTGAGGATCTTACCACAATTGCCAGCTTCTTTGTCCTCTATGAAACTGGAGCAACCCTTAGTATAATAAAATATCTTGTGCTAGATTTTTGTGTTATTGGACAACCACTCCAGTTTGCATAACAATATGCTTCAAATGTCAGGCTTCCTATAGCATGAAGTAATATACCTTATCCTAAAGCCATCTTTATGTATTGAGGATCCATTCTACATGATGCATATGTTCTTGCTTCGGTGAATTGACAAACTAGCTGAGAATATTAACAGCATATATTATGTCTGGTCTAGTAATTGTTAGATACATAAGATGCCCTATCAGTCACCTGTATTGAGTGGCATCTATGACTAGTCCCTAACTATTTGAACGCAGGCCATGAGTTTGCTTTATGGGAGATGCAATGAGGCGATAGGCTTGCATACCACATTCTTTTAATATATCTAGCACATATTTATGCTAACTGAGCACAATGCCCTTCTGAGATATGGCCGCCTCAATCCTCAGAAAATATTTCAGTGATCCCAAATCTTTGATATTGAATTTTTTTATTGAGATACTTCTTTATTTCACATATCTTTTCTCTATTGTTGCCTGCTAGAATTACATCATCAACATATATCAATACTGCAATGAACGTCTCTCCATTTTTATATGTGAATAATGAACAGTCTGCCTTAGACCATCTGAAATCTATATTAAGGAGAGCATTGGTGAATTTTTGGTATTAATTTTGCGAGGCCTGCCTAAGTCCATACAAGGATTTCCTTAATCTATAAACTTTGGTTTCCCTATCTTTCGTAAATCCCTTTGGTAGCCGCATGTATACTTCTTCTTCTAGATCTCCATGAAAAAATACATTGTTTGCATCTAATTGATGGACTTCCCAACCTTTCTTAGTAGCAACAATGAGCAAGCATCTAATAGTTATAAGCTTTGCAACTGGAGCAAATATTTCATGATAATCAATGCCTTCACCTTGTATGAGTCCTTTCTCCACCAGTCAGGCCTTATATCGTTCAACTTCACCATTAAACTTCTATTTGATCTTGTATACACATTTTGAATCTATCGCCTTCTTGCTTGGGCTAATTGTTTAAGGGTCCATGTTCCATTTTGTTCCAAGGCTTGAAATTTATTTCTTCATTGGCTCCTCTCTAATGTTCATGTTTTACAACCTCTACATATTTCTTTGGTTCATCCTACATGAATATAGCTGCCAAGAAAGCTTTGAATGGAACTAGAAAATTTTCATAAGAGATGTAATGTCCCAATGGGTAGGTGACTGATTTTTCTCTAGGAAAAGTTGACTTACAGATATAGGGTGTTAGTGTTACCTCAACTTCATCCAAACATTTAGGTTGCATCCTGGCTTGTTTGCCTTTCCCTATTTTATTTCCTTTGGCCTGGTCAATTAGCTTGTTGTTTCCTCGGTTGAAATTAGCTAATTTAATTTTATTTTGTTTCTTGCTGAGGCCTGGTTCTAGCAAATGGATTTCTGGGTCCAAGTCATTGTAATTCTCAGTGGTATTGATATATGGTCTAGCTTGTTCATCATCCTTTCACCATCTAGTTATATTTGGGTTGTGTGTGGGTCACTCTACTGGACTAGTGCATCCGGTCCTTGGCTCCTATATAATTCAAACCTAATTTGATGTTGATTGAGTTTACGGGTTCTTCATCACGTCCTAGGTCTATTGTAATATCTTAACATAAATATCATATATATATATATATATATATATATATTAGGAAAAATATTTTTAAGGAAATGCTAAAAGACAAAAATTAATAAAGATCTACCCCTCTTTCCCTCGTCATTCGAAAACGTCTTGAAACTCCTAGAAATCACCCAGTTATTTTTGTTCCTCTCTTGCCCAACGAGTATGGCAACTCGCCTTTGTTAGTTCTGATTCATGAATGTCTTGTTGTTTCTTGGTTCGTGTCTGCACCGAGTCCTTTCCTCGTTACCAATTTCATTTGGTTTCCCTTAATAACTTTGTTGCAATCACTGGTCTTCTTTTTCTTGTAGCTAACAGTAGAATCGCATGTAAATGTTTCAAGCTTTAGCTGTAAAACTAGTTTCTTTTGATTTAGTGTCTTCTATTAGGAGATTATTCCTTGAAATCCCTAGATGCCCATTCCATTTCCTCATTCTGTTAGGATTCATCTATCGTGGGTATTGTGAGTTCATGGTATTAAAATTTACTAAAAAGCCTTGGCGTTGAGTTTCTTAAATAAGAAAAAATGCTAAATATAGTTCAAATTGCAAAGATTAGCTATAAGAAGGCTCTCGGCTATTTTGGAAGGAGTAGGACCTTGAAATCCTTTTTATTCCAAATCTTGGCCTGAGCTTATGCTTTATTCATGAGTGGGAACTTTCTACCTTTTACTAATTAATTATAAGTATATAAATATGTTTTATGCTAGTTTTGGAACTATATAAATTATTCTCTTTATGCCAAAAATTTGATTATTTTTATGATAAAATTTTCATGCAAGCTAATTTTAGAATTATTCGGAATGAACCATAAATTATGTGGACTTTTAAATTTCTAATGAGGCGTTTTAACTATAAATTCTGATGATGATCTCTTACATGAAAAGTACTGTAAATTGTAATGCTATATGCTTAAGTACATATTGGAAAAGGATTGCAAACGTGTGGTCATTTAGTGTTTGAAGTTTTGATGGATCTTGTGATAGTTCCATAGAGTAACCCTAGGTGCACCTGACATTGGAATATCCATGGACTATTTGTGGGAGGCATAAGGTAGGCCATTGGGATGGATATATGATTATCCTTCATCCGTGAGATTACTTCAAATGGATTTAATATATGTTATATGAGAGAGTTGTCTATGCGAAGGGGAATTAAATCATCTACATATTGGAAAGAATAAGATTTTAAATACTTTAAATGTGCGCTTTCATGAACATGTTTATCAATCTTGATATAGATTTTTTCTATATTGCAACATTCTGTTATATTATCTTTAATCATGATTTTTATGCGAGTATATAGGATAAATTTATTTTATATCCAAGATTTATGAGAATTAAAGTTTTAAGACATTCTATTTATTTTATCACTTTCTCATGAGTTGTTAACTATGTAATTAAAAAGTATGATTTTCATGTATGTATATATATATATATATATATATATATATATATATATATTTTGTAGAATGATTCGGCTCACTAAGTTTTGTGACTCACTCTTTTTCCCTTTTATATTTTTTTTAGACTAAGCTATAGGCGTTCCATCTTCTGAGCCTACAATTCTAGTCGAGTATACTTACTAGGATTGGTAAGCAGTCATGATAAATGGTGGAGGTTTCTGGGAAGGACGTTGGACATGTTGATTAGGAACTTGCATGGGTCATATTGTATAAATTGTGTTATGTGTATTTTGCATGGTTGTTTTGTCACTAGTGTTGTCTTTTGATGTTTTAAGCCATTGAGGCTGTGAATTTCTAAATGGTAAACTTGTTCACTCATTTTGGTTGTGGGGTGTGCCTATGAGAAGTCCATATTTTAAGGAAAACTCTGCCTAAATTTTCATGAAAATGAAATGGTGAATTTCTTTCTCCAAATTATGGCTTTTCGTGTTAGACCCATGGCATTATTTTCAATTTAAATTGAGTTATAATTAATTGAGTTGCATATGAACATAAGGTAAGCTGGTAGGTTGCCATGTAGCTCCATAGCCTGTCACGTGCCTAGAATTGAGGCATAACAAAGTTGGTATTAGAGCATGGTCTAAGACTGTAGTAGGTAATATAAAGGTCTCCAACTTACCCAATTTTGGAAAGCCATAAACTTAATTGATGATAAGTGAGCCTGAGAGCATATATCATGAATAAAGTTTATGGGATTTCCATTTCTTGTCATTCCACTAAATCATTGTCTAATTCAAATTCAAAACTTAGCTTTACTTTCTTTATGTAAAGAAAAAGATATTTCCTACCATCATTGTAAGTAATGCCTCCTAGAAGAAGAGCACATACTAAACCCTCCGATCGAGCCTCCCTTAGGCCAGAGGCATCATCTTAGGGCTGAGAAAGGCCCAGAACACTTCGTATTGATGAAATAGAAAGCAATGCTCTTGAGTCTACCCCTCTGCCTGAAACTTCAGCCCCTCGGTGGGCACAAGACCTATAGCAAACGTTAGAGGCCTTACTTTGAGTAATGAACCAAATTAAAACAACTCCAACTCCTCTAGAAACCTCCCCATCTGCTTCAGCTCTTCCTATTTCTGTTATTCTTGTGGCGATTCCTACATTTATGAGTCATCTTCAGAAATTTCAAAAGTTGAAGCTGCCACTGTTTTTTGGAATTAGCTCAACATTAGACCCTCAGCTGTTCATTGAACATGTTGAATGTTTATGGAAAGTCCTAGGTTGCCCAAAGAATTTAGATGTCCAAATAGTGGGGTTTTAGTTGGATGATGTAGCAATGTATTGGTATCATGTGTGGGAGGGCAAGGGACCATTAGAGATACTTGAGAATGCCTGCAGTACTTTTAAGGAAGCCTTTCTATGGTAGTTCATCCCTGATAGGGAATGCCAAGCTTGAGTTTAGGAATTCCTCCTCATTCAATAGACTAAGATAGGTCAGTATCTGATTATGTAACCCAACTCCTCCATTTGCAACAATTTGCCCAGCATTTGGTCCCCATAAAAAGATAAGGAAAGGTGGTTTGTGAAAGTGCTACAGCCTGTTTACTTTAGTGCTATCTTTGTCACTTATGAAAACACATATGAGCAAGTGTTCAACTGGGTAACTGAGATAGAGAGTATACAGAGAGAGAGAAAGTAGGTTAAAAATTTGTCAAGTAGTAAGAAGAGAACTAAGTTTCATCCACACTCCCAGAAAGTACCATCTACTTCGAGACAATCTGAGAAGCAATTCCACCAACCAATTTTGAGTGATCAACCTTGATGAGAATCAACAAGCATAATCAAAGGATCCATTGCATGTTCCAGATAGGCCTATTACAAAAGCAAGAGCTAAGATGATCAAAGAAGCACTTAATGGGCTGATTCAAAAAATTTAGGTTGAATAAACATTAAGCGTTCCTTCTAAAATGGTGCAAAGTATCAACTTGGGTCCAAAGGAGAATATGGGCTTAATTAATATAATCCAAGCAAGAGATGGGGTTGTTTAGCATGGGTTGGACCTTAATCTTTTAAGCCCGTGCATTTTTAGGGTTAGTTGTCTTAGGCTTTCTTGTGTTTTGGCAGCCACCTATGTAATTGATATTTTTGGCTTTATAAAATCAAATTTGATATTTATGATATTGAAAGAATTTTTCCTTCTTTTGTTCTTTTGAGAACTTGTGAACTTATCAAGAATTCTATTCTTGTAGCATTCAAACCTTAACTTATCACTCAACTTTTCATCTATATCTGAAGTGTGGTATCACCTATCCATCTTATCTAGTTCATGCCTTCTTATACATTGGGTCAATGTTTTTTAATTCATAAATTTGATTTAGAACTTTCTTGGGCAATTGAAACTTCAAATTAAGCGTTGGGTCTTAAAGTTTCATTGTAGGGTTCGCATCAAACCTATTGGGGGAACTAGTTCTTTACCCTTATTAGCATATTGTGTTCCTGTACCATGTAGTACTTGTGAGAAACCTCATGTGAGAATGTGTCGTGAAGGATCTAAAAACTATTACTGCTGTAAGAACCTAGGGCATGTGGAAGGACTGCCCTCGGAGGCATGTAACTCAGGGAGGTAACAGTTCATCCATGGCACTGAGTGGTGTACCTCTCTCATCTGCAACATCAGTTCCATTTCTTGGTCAAGCTACTTCTAGAGGTTTAGGTAGAGGAATTGTGGGACAAGGTCATGGTTCTGGATCGAGGGCTTGGGCTCGAGTCTTTGCTCTGACTAGGCAAGATGCTATGACCTCAAATGCAATTATTTCAGGTACCTTAGTAGTTGAATCCCTTCTTGCATATATATTGTTTGATCCAAGTGCAACCTACTCACTTATATATGAATATTTTGCATCCCGATTGAAGAAGCCCACTACTTTTCTAAATTATCCATTAAAAGTCTTTACTCCTCTAAAAAAAACTCTAACTGCAGTTGAAGTAGTAAAATCTTGTTTAATCAATATATGTAGTGTCCTAGTTTCTGCGAATTTGGTGGCCTTGAATGTGTGGGTTTGATGTCATTTTGGGGATGGACTGGGTCTCAAGCCATCATACTCGAGTAGATTGTTTTGGCAAGACAGTCAAATTTCTATTACCTGATAAAGAGCCAGTGGTGGTACAAGGGGATAGGAGTGAGGTTCTGCCTAACATCATCTCCGCTTTGCGAGCACAACGGTTAATAAGGAAAATATGTGAAGCTTATTTAGCATACATACACGACATGGAGGGATCAGAATAAAAATTAGAAGCAATTCTTGTGGCGAATGAATTTCTAGATGTATTTCCAAAAGAATTACCAGGACTTTCATTAGAGAGAGAAGTCAAATTTGTACCGATATCCATACAGGGACAACCCCAATTTCACTTCCTCCCTATAGGATGGCTCCAGATAGGCTTAAAGAATTAAAGGTGCAGTTGCAAGAATTAGTGGATAAGAGGTTCATCTGCCAAAGTACCTCTCTGTGAAGAGCACCAGTGTTGTTTGTGAAAAAGAAGGATAGATCCTTGAGGCTATGTATCAACTACTATAACTTGAATAAGGTTATAGTGAAGAATAAGTATCTCTTGCCATGGATAGATGATTTATTTGATACATTTCCAGGAGCTCAATGCTTTTCAAAAATATATATATGTTTGAGATACCACCAACTTCAAATTAGGGAAGAAGATATGCCTAAGACTGCTTTCAGAACCATATATAGTCATTATGAGTTTCTAGTGATATCTTTTGGGTTAACTAATGACTCTGCGGTCTTCATGGATCTCATGAACAGGATGTTCCATGTGTTTCTGGATTGGTTTGTCATTGTATTTATTGATGACATATTGGTGCATTCTAAGAGTGAGAATAAACGTGCAAAGAATCTGAGAGTGGTGTTACAGACCTTGAGGGATCATAAGTTGTATGCTAAATTTTCAAAATCTAAATTCTGGTTTTTCCATATCACTTTTCTAGAGTATGTGGTTTCTAAAGAATGCATTAAGATGGTAGATTCCAAGAAGGTGGAAGTAATTAAGTACTAGCCCAAACTGTCCTCGGTAACAGAGATCCATAGTTTCTTAAGTTTGGCAAGATATTATTGTCGCTTTGTCAAGGATTTCTCATGTATTACTACTCATCTAACAAAGTTAACACAAAATAATGCAAGATTTAAGTGGTCAGCTGATTATGAAGATAGTTTTCAAAAGCTCAAGGAGTGTTCGACTACTACTCTAGTCTTGGCTTTACCAGAAAATGGGTGTGGATACATGATCCATTGTGATGCTTCTCAGATTAGATTGAATTATGTTTTGATGCAACAAGGTAAGGTGATAGCTTATGCATCGAGACAACTCAAGAAGCATGAGTAGAATTATCCCACACATGACCTTGAGATGGCGGCAGTAGTATTTTCTTTGAAGATTTGGCAACATTACCTTTGTGGAGAAATATGTGAGATTTACACAGATAATAAAAGTTTGAAGTATATTTTTGAACAAAAGGATTTAAACTTGAGACATTGCTAATGGATGAAACTAGTTAAGGATTATGATTACTATATTTTTTATCATCCAGGAAAGGCAAATGTAGTGGCAGATGCACTCAATAGGAAGTCATGCGGTAGTTTGGCTCATATTGATGTGAATCGAAGACCTTTAATCCATGAGCTTTAGAGATTAGAAACTAGTGGCGTGGAGTTACAGATAGATGAGTTAGGTGTATTAATTGCTAGTGTACAAATCCAGTCCCCCTTGGTAGAACATATTAAAGCCACTCAGATGCAGGATGCTGAAAGAGACAAACTAGTAGGAAAAATTAAGTCAAGCATTGATACAAACCTTATAATCAATGATCAAGGGATTATAGTCTATCAGGGAGGGTTCTGGCTACCTAGAGTGGATGAGTTAAGAAAGTAAGTCATTTATTATGCCTATTTATCTTCTTATACCATGCATTCAGGAAGTAGTAAGATATACCATGGTTTGAGGGGTCATTATTGGTGGGGCGGTATAAAGAAAGATGTAGCTGATCATGTTTCTTGTTGTCTAATCTATCAATAAGTTAGGTAGAGCATAAAAAACTATAGGGTTGCAACAGAATTTGGTGATTCCATAATGGAAGTTAAAGAATGTTACTATAGACTTTCTTACTGGACTTCCAAAAATTCCTAAAGACTTAATTTTATTAGGATAATTGTGGATAGACTCACAAAGAACTCCAATTTCTTACCAGTAAGAATCACCTACTTGACTCCTTAATATGCTCAATTATATTTGGATAGAATAATCTCTTTACTTGGTGTACCCTTGTCCATTATTTTGGATCGAGGTACTCAGTTTACAGCTCATTTTTGGAAGTCATTCTCAGAAGCATTAAGTTCTTAATTATATTTTAGTATTGCCTTTCTCCCTCAGAAAAATGGTTAGTCTAAGAGGACAATTCAGGAAGATATGTTATGGGCATGTGTTTTGGTGTTTGAAGGCAATTGGAAAAAATATTTACCACTCATTGAATTTGCTTATAACAATATGTACCATTCAAGAATCCAAATTGCCCCATTAAAGCATCGTATGGCCAAAAATGTAGATTTCCTGTAGGCTGGTTTGAGATGGGGGAAGCTAAATTACTTGGACCCGATTTGGTTATGGATACAATAGAGAAAATGAAGTGTATCCAGGAGAAATTATTAGCCACTCAAAGCAGACAAAAGGCATATGCATATAAGTAAAGAAGGGAACTTAAATTCCAAGTGGGTGACCAGGTTTTTCTTAAGGTGTCTTCGATGAAGGGAGTGATGAGGTTTAGTAGAAAAGCCAAGCTGACACCTTGATATATTAGCCCATTTATGATCATCCAACGGATTGAAACAATGGAATTTAAGTTAAAACCACCACCAACATTGTTAGGAGTACATCTCGTCTTTCATGTATTAATGTTAAGAAAGTATATTTTGGATGACACTCATGTCTTACCAAAGATTCCAAAAGACCTAACTCCTCAACTTGTAAATGACGAACGACTGGTGGCAATTATTGATTGGCAAGTTAAGAAGCTTAGATCCAAAGAGTACCCATCGGTTAAGGTGTTGTAGGAGCATTATGGGAAGGAAGAAATGACATGGGAACCAAAATATCTCATGCAAGAAAAATACGCATACTTATTTAGTAACTAAGCTCATCTTTTCTTACTCCTACTTTTGAATTCGAAGACAAATTCTTTTGAATGGGAAGGTAAATGGTAATATCTTAACATAATCACTGTGTACGAAGTATTACTGAATAAAATGTCGAAGATGTAAAGATGGTTGTATCCTTGGGAATTATCTTGAGAGTATGGAGTAAAGAACCTTTTGATAAATACATTATTGATTTAATTATTTATCTTATTTTTTATAATTTATCTTATATATATATATATATATATATTAGGAAAAATATTTTTAAAGAAATACTAAAAGAAACAAATTAATAAAGATGTGCCCCTCTCTCCCTCGTCATTCCAAAAACCTCTTGAAACTTCCAGAAATCACCCAGCTTTTTGTGTTCCTCTCTCACCCACCAAGTATGGCAACTCTTTCTCTCACCTTCACTAGTTCTGATTCGTGAGTGTCTTGCTATTTCTTGGCTCACATCTGCACTGAGTCATCCTCCTCATTCCCACATTCATTCGGTTTCCCTTGCTAACTTTGTTGTAATCGCTGGTTTTCTTTCTCTCACCACTAACAGTTGAATTGTAGGTAAATGTTCAAGCTTTAGCTGTAGATTCTTCTAATTTAGTGTCTTCTATTAGGAAATTATTCCCTGAAATCCCTAGATGCCCATTTCATTTCCTTGTTCTATTAAGGTTCATCTGCCATGGGGTATATTGTGAGTTCATGGTACCGAAATTTACAACAAAAACTTGGGATTGAGTTTATTAAATCACTGAATATGCTAAATAGAGTTCAAATTGTAAAGGATCAGTTATAAGGAGGCTCTTGGCTATATTGGAAGGATGAGAACCTTGAAATCCCTTTTATTCCAAATCATGGCCTGAGCTTATACTCTATTAGTGAGTGTGAACTTTCAACCTTTTACTAATTAATTATAAGTATATAACTATGTTTCATCCTAGTTTTGGAACTATATAAATTATTATTTTATGCCAAAAATCTAATTTTTTTATGAGAAAATTTCATGCAAGATGATTTTAGAATTATTCGAAATGAACCATAGATTATGTGAACTTTTGAATTTCTAATGAGACGTTTGGGCTATAAATTCTGATGATGATCTCTTACATGAAAAATACTATAAATTGTAATGTTATATGCTCAAGTACATATTGGGAAAGTATTACAGATGTGAGCTCATTTAGTATTTGAAGTTTTGATGGATCCTGTGATAGTTCCATAGAGTAACCCTAGGTACACCTAGCATTGGAATGTCCATGGACTGTTTGCGGGAGGAATAAAGTAAGCCACAAGTATGTGATTATTCTTCATTTGGGAGATTACTTTAGATGCATTTGATATATGTTATATGAGAGAATTACCTATGTGATGAGGAACTTATCCATCTACATATTGGAAAGAATAAGATTTTAAATACTTTAAATGTGTGCTTTCATGAATATGTTTATCAATCTTGATGATATAGATTTTGTCTATACTGCAATATTTTGTTATAATATCTTTAATCATGATTTTTGTTCGAGTATACGGGATAATTTATTTGATATCCGAGATTTATGAGAACTAAATTTTTAAGGCATTATATTTATTTTATCACTTTATCATGAGTTCTTAACTATGTAATTAAAAAGTATCATTTTCACATGCATTTTTTTTGTAGAATGTTTCGGTTCACTGAGTTTTATGACTCACTATTTTCCCTCTTTTTATATTTTTTTAAACCAAGCTCCAACTATTCGATCTTCTGGGCCTACAATTCCTGGTGAGCTTGCTAACTAGGATTGTTAGGCATTCTTGATAAATGGTGGAGTGTTCTAAGAAGGACATTTGACATGTTGATTAGGAACTTGCAAAAGTCATATTGTATAATTGTGTTATGCGCATTTTACATGTTTGCTTTGTTACTGGTGTTGTCTTTGCTGTTTTAAGCCACTAAGGTTGTGAATTTCTAAATGGTGAACTTGTTCACCCATTTTGGTTGTGGGGCAAGCCCTTGGTACAACCATATTTTAGGAGAAACTCTGCTTAAATTTCTCTAAAAATGAAATAGTGATTTTCTTTCTACAAATTATGGCTTTTGAGTGTTAAAGTCGTGGCATTATTTTTAATTTAAATTGAGTTATAATTAATTGATATGAACATAAGGTAGGTTGGTAAGCTACCATGTGGCTCTCTACGTTGGTCACATCCCCAAAATTGGGCATGACATCTATTTTCTATTCTGGTCATTGCTAGGCCAAGCCTCCAGTCTTGGGTCCCATTCCAAGTTCATCTCACTTCAATTAGCATTTCCAGATTGCTGAATAGGGTCACGTTCTCGATCATTATTGATAAATTCATGATTTGGTATACTTTTCTATTGAATTTGTTTACATTTAATTGCTTATTCCTTGAATTTCTTTCATTCTTAGTTGCTTTTTACATTTTATAGGTGTTTTGGAAGTTAGAAATCAGTTGGAGATGAAGTACATGAGTTAGGATAGGTTTTGGCTAACTTAGGCACAAGTTAAAGAGCACAATAAAACATATCATGCCAAAAACCCAAGGCTTAGGCGCCCTAATGCCTAAAACATGAAATTACATCACCAAGTCAGAGGTTAGGGTGTTGTGGCTCTCTATAGCCCAAAAAGGAGGAGTTTTGCACCTAGACCCAAGAGGGTGCTCCAACATAATAATGCCAAGCTATAGTGGGCGCTACTGTGCCCGCGATGCCCACCCAATTTCAGGCCCAAATTGTGTTTAAGGGCTAAGGGCTACACCACCCAAGGAACTAAGTTATAGCACCTGCCTGTTATTTTTCATTAAAAAGATAACTTCTACATCGTATTGTGAAACTTTTGGACATTATAAAATAGAGAAAAACAAGAGAAGAAAATATGAGAAGAAGATAAAGAGCTCAAGTGCTTGACTCGAATAAGATTTTCTGTGTAGAGATCTTCAAAGAGTTTTCACCATTCATCTCTTCCTATTTTCTTTCATTCTCTTGATTCCCTTATGTGATTAGAATTTGTTTTTATGGATTTTCTAAATATGCTTGGCTAAATTGGTTGAGGGTGAATTCAAAGCTCTAGACTTGATTATGTGATTGATTTCTCAATAATATTCTCTAACTTTCCTTGCAAATTATATATGTTCTTCTATTATTCTTATTTATTATTATTATCTTGATTTGTTTAGGTGGCCAACTAAAAACCTTGGTAACTATCTAATGCTAGAATAGGGAATTGGATCCGTAATTGTCTTATTTTCTTATTCATGAGTAGCAATTTATATTTAATCATTATGGTCAAGTTTTTGTTAACTGTGAAGTGGAACTTAGCTTAAGTTAAATAATTCGAGCTTGTGAGGTTATTACTTAGATCAACCTATCTTTCTTAGCTTAATGCTTCTTTTAAATTAAATCTAGATAGTACTATTTCTAAGTTGTTTAATGGTTAGAGAGTGAATAGAGAGTGTTCTTTATTTAACGACAATCTAAGGAAGGATTTGGGCAACAGAGCTTATTGTTACCTATGGTTGGTAATTTGAGTAGGGAGTTAGGAATAGTATTGGGTATCATTATCAATGTCAATGTCTAGTGGTAGAGAATAAACCCTTAGCTTACCATCATTATCTTCTGTGTTAATTTACTTATGCTTTGCAATATAAGTTTCCTTTATATTTTCATTTAATTAGTTGATTGCTCAAACACCCCTTTTATTTATTTAGTAGTATTTTTTGCATATCAATTAGATTCAATCTTCTGCAAGAATGACCCTTTCTCTAAATAATATTTATGATTATACATATAAGGATTAATTTGATACTCCAGTGGGATCGCATCAAATTTTGGCACCGTGTCACCAGGGATTGATTATCTAATTGATTTGTTACCTTGTTCTTGTTTTTATTTCTTTTAGCATTGATTAGTTTATTTTTATTTTATTTTTCAGGTGTGTATGTTTGAAGAGCTGGACCTATGACTTCAATAAATCAGAGATTACTTGTATACTTCTACCCGTAATCGAAGTCAGCAATTTGTAACTTACCCAACTTTACACCTAGTCCATACCCCACCTCTTGAGTTCAACCTTGCACGTCACACTATCCTCTCATCCAGTGACCTATCGAGATAGGAAGTTATGGCTCTAAATAACCAAACCCTTAGGGAGTTGGTAGGCCCAAACTTCGATCAGTAGCCACTATGTATTGAGTACCCCAACCTTGAGGTAGCCTTTGAACTCAAGTCTTGTCAACCCATCTCCTACCAACCTTTCATGGTTTCGCAGGAGAAGATCGCAATAAGCACCTCAAGGAGTTCCATGTAGTATGCTCTAAAATGAAACCCATGAGTATTTTAGAGGAACAAATCAGGTTGAGAGGCTTTCCCTTTTCTTTGGTGAATTTCATAAAGGAATGGCTATACTATCTACCTTCTGGGACTTCATATACTTAGAATGAGATGAAGAGATTATATTTGGAAAAATACTTCTCAGCATCCAAGGCTGCCAATATTAGGAAGGAAATAAATGGGATTAGGCAATATAACGGAGAGTTCTTATATGAGTACTAGAAAAAATTCAATAAATTATGTGCAAACTATCCATACCACCAGATTAGTGAATAGTTATTGATCCAGTACTTCTATGAAAGCTTTGTGCTTATGGAGAGAAATATGATTGATGCTACAAGTGGTGGAGCTTTGGTTGATAAGACCCCTTGAAGCTGCCAAACTATTAAATATGGTAGCTAATTCCTAACAATTCAGAACTAGGAATGATTTACCACCCAAGAAAGTAAATGAAGCTAACATAACTTCCATTGAACAATAATTGGGTCATCTTACTTCTTTGGTGGGTAAAATGGTTAGGGAATATGCAACAAGTGAAACAATATGGGATTTCCTCTACACTGGGTCACCCTACTAACATGTGCCTTACCCTTCACAATGGTAACATAGAGCAACCAAATGCCATAGGTGCTTACTCTAGCATATATAACCTAGGATGGAGAGACCACCACAATTTCATCTATAGGTGAAAATCAACAAGTGACATCTAACCTCATTCTTAACAGACCATTAGGGTTCCAACGAAGAACCCAATAACCATACCTAGTCAGACAACCACTAGTTCCACAAAACTTTGGAACATCCCTTGTAGGTCTTTTCAAGGTCCTTACCACCAACATAATGCAATTTCAACAATAGGCTAAGGTCGGTATCCTAGGTTCAAAAAATTAAATGGGGACAATTGGCTATAGCTATAAGTTGCTTAGAGGCATAGAGGTATAGTAAATTGCTCTCTCAGACTGAGGTAAACCCAAAAGACAAGGTGTGAAGTAGTTTGAAACACTAACCATTGCAAAACCTTTGGATCAATTAAGTAAAGTGCCCAACAAGAAGAAAAGGATAATAAACTAGCCAAATCACCCATGGCATCTACTAAGGGCAACCCAAAACTTCTCATTCTTTCTTATGTTAGCCCTTACCTTTTTCGAGCTATTTTGCCAAGACCAAGAAGGAGGAGCAAGAGAAGGAAATTTTAAACACCATTCATAAGGTGGAGGTAAACATACCCCTCTTAGATGTCATACAGCAGGTGTCTCACTATGCTAAGTTTCCAAAGAAATTATGCACCTTTAAACGAAAGCTAAAGGGTAATGAGAAAATAAGTATAAGGGAAAATATCTTTGCAATATTGCAAAGGAAACTCCCACCCACTGCCAAGATCCTGGCACATTCACCATACTCTGCATGATCAATAACACCATATTTGAAAAAACTATGATAGATCTAGGTGCATTAATCAATATCATACCATATTCAACTTATACATCTTTAAATTTTCGTCTTTTAGAAGAGACTGTTGTTATACAAGTTACTAACCGTTTTAATGCTTATCCAAAAGGAGTTGTTAAGGATGTTCTTGGGCAGGTTAATGAGTTGATCTTTTTAGTTGACTTCTATGACATTTAGATTGGTGATGAAACATCCCCCAAGCCAATACTAATTTTTTGGGAAGATAATTTTTGAAGATAGCCCAGACTAAGATTGATGCCCATGCTGGTACTCTTACCATGGAGTTTGATGGTGAACTGTTCAGTTTTAATATATATGAACCCATAAGATATCCCACTGACATTCACTTTGTTTTTGTAGTTGGCATACTTGACTCACTAACTTATTAACTTTTTGAGTTAACTGGCATAGATGAATTAGAAGTAGCTATTAACCACCACTTAGAGATGGAGGACGCTAAAAAGCCAACTAAGGAATTAGTTTTGTGTAGACAAATGCATGAGGCAATGATGGCATTACACTCTTTGCCCTTCATTTCTAACAATTATAATATTTCTTACAATGATTTACCATTGTCTAATTAGAAACTTTTGTCTTCTGTTGTGTAGGCCCAACATTAGAATTGAAGCCATTACCAGATCATCTGAAGTATGTGTTCTTGGGTGAGAATGACATGTTGCCAGATATCATTGCTAAGGAGCTTACACAACTACAAAAAGAGAGGCTAATCCATGTACTTAGATATTACAAGATGGCCATTGGTTGGACCATTGCCAATATCAAGGGAATAAGCTTTTCCATATGCTTACACAAGATCTTTTTGGAAAAATGATCAAAACCAACAAGAGAGGCTCATTGCCACCTCAACCTTTCTATGATGGAAGTGGTGAAGAAGGAGACACTGAAGCTCCTAGATGTTAGGGTGATTTATCCCATTTTGGACTGTAAGTGGGTGAGCCCAGTACAAGTGGTACCAAAGAAATTGGGCATCATTGTGATAAAAAATGAGGACAATGAGCTAGTCCCTACTCATGTCCAAACAAGGTGGCGATTTTGTATTAATTATTTGAAATTAAACTCTGCAACTCTCAAATACCACTCCTTCTTGCCCTTTATTGATCAAATGCTTGAGAGGTTAGCTGGTCATTCTAACTAATGTTTTCTTGATGGCTACTCAAGTTACAATCAAATAGTCATTACACTGAAGGACCAGGAAAACACAACTTTCACATACCCGTTTGGCACATTTCCATACCAACGAATGCCGTTTGGTTTTTGCAATGTACCAGCCACATTTCAGGGGTGTATGGTTAGTGTCTTCTTTAATTATGTGGAGAACATCATAGAGGTATTCATGGATGACTTTAGTATCTATGGTGATTCTTTTGATGCATGCCTAGATAACCTTACATTAATGCTTAAGAAATGCATGGAAACTAACCTTGTTTTGAATTAGGAAATATGTCATTTTATGGTAGATCAAGGTATAGTTCTGAAACATTTTATTTATGCTAGAGGAATAGAGATTGATAAGTCTAAGATAGACCTTGTACATTCCTTACCCCTTCCCATAAGTGTGCAAGAGGTGCACTCTTTCTTAGCTATGCAAGTTTTTATCTCAGGTTTATCAAGGATTTCTCCAAGATAGTATTGCTCTTTTGTATGTTGATGATAAGTACATGGTGGCATTTGTGAAGTTGAAGGAATTACTGACTTTAACACATGTGATCCAACTATCGAATTGGAACCTACCCTTTGAGATTATGTGTGACACAAGTAACCACACAGTGCAAGTTATTTTAGGAGAGCAAGTTAAAAGAGCACTTAAGCACCTCACGCCATTTACTATGCTTATCGTACTTTGAGCAATGCACATCTTAATTACTCCACCACTGAAAATGAGCTTTTAGCAGTTATGTTTGCTTTAGAGAAATTTTAATCTTATTTGATTGGCACTAAAGTAACTGTTTATTCTGATCATGTAACTCTTGGGTACTTGCTCACAAAGGAATATGTGGAGCCTTGGCTAATCAGATGGATACTTCTCTTTCAAAAATTTGACTTAGAGATTAAAGACAAAAGAGGTGGTGAGAACTTCATTCTGGCCATCTGAGCTATCTAGTCCATGAAGAGGATGCACTATCGTTGCATGAAAACTTCCCAGATGAGCAACTCCTCTTAGTAACATGGTAGCCTCTTGGTATATATACATAGTTAACTACTTAGCCACCAAGAAGCTGCTAAATGACTTAACTAAGGCTCAAAAGGATAAAATCAAGAGTGATGCAGAGTATTACATTTGGGATGGCCCTTACCCATGGAAGCATTGTTTTGATCAAGTGGTAAAAAGGTGTGTCTCAGAATATGTGTTGAATTATATTCTAACTTTCTGCCATTCATATGCATGTGGATGACACTTTGGAGTAAAGAAGACAGCCCTCAAAGTACTTGACTGTGGTTTCTACTGGCCATCATTGTTCAAGGATTCTTACCTCTTTTGCAAGTCTTGTGACTGTTGTCAACAAATAGGTAACATAGGTGCTAGGAATCAAATTCCACAAACCCCTACATTAATTGGACCTTAATTTCATTGGACCTTTCCCTTCCTCTTTTGGTAATATTTACATTGTTCTTGTTGTTGATTATGTTTCAAAATGGGTGGAAACAAAAGCCACCATGACTGTTGATGCTAAGGTTATTGTGAATTTTGTGAAAGCTAACATCTATGCTAGTTTTGGAATGCTGAAATATTGTATAACCCTAAGCTCAAGTGTGGTGTGGGACCCCAATAAGGAGGTCTTACACCCAAAGAGGCCAATTGACAACAACATATACAACAACATCTAGGATGAGGACGAGGACAAACCAGCAGCAGCTCCAGCACCACTACTAACCCTCGCTCAAGCCACCTTTATGCTTGAGTGACTGACTCAAATAATGGCGGTGTTGGCCTAGTTGTGTATTAACATATAGGCATTTGCTTAAATCTTCACACAGCAAGCTAGCCAAAGGGGTGCAACTCAATTGCCCAATTTGTCAGTCTACCCACCATTGATTAATATCCAAAACCCGGCTGAGGCAACCACTAAAGACAGCAAGGAAGATGATTGACTTCTCAAAGCAGTACCTCTTATTTTCTCACTTTGTCTTCTTTTTATTTTATTTTCTTTCTTTTGTTTTACATTGAGGGTAATGTAAACTTTAAGTTTGTGGGTACTTGAACTCAATAATATAAGGTTGCTCTATACTTAAATTTAGTAGTGTATGCCTTTGCACTAACATTCACTGCCTTATCTTTTCATGAAATGAACTTATTTCAAAAAGATTTGCATTACTTAAAATTTCTCAGCTGTATAGTTCTTTGATATGGAATATGTTATCTATGTCTATGATAGGAAAGAGTATCCTTGTTCTGAACTCATGGAAAATTGAGAGATGTTATAATGTTGAGTGTGTTAATTTCTATGTCAATATACATATGCTTTAATTTATTTGAACCAAATTAGACTTAGTCATAATCATTTAGCCAACTACAAGTTTATAGTAGGTTTATGCTGATTTGGACATACACCGTTTCATATCTCACCAAAACTCTAGAACTTATTCAAAGAATCTCTCAAGGTGAAATCCTAGGTAGACACACCATTGGAGAAATGATTTAAGCCATCATTGGACATTTAAACCTTTTTAGCCTGCCTGAATCAGTCCATCTTTAGTCATTCCATTTGAGCCTCAATAAATAGCCGTTCTTTCATTGAGCCACATCATCCATCCTTAGCCTATATACACTTTCCTACCCTTATCAAGAAAAGTCATCACTTAAGTAGCCATTGAAATAGAGAACAAGATTGTGAAAAAGCTAGAAGAGCATAAACAATGTAAATTACTTTGGAGCTAATATTTTATTCAAAAAAAATCCAAACAAATATAATAAATACCAACTACAAGAATAAAAGTAACAAGTTTGGGGGTTGTGAATATGAGAAAAAGAGTGAATGAAAGTGCTCCTAGTGCTCTGAAAAATAAAGAATGGAAACACTATTTTTAATTGATCTCTTCAATGGTGATATCATGTGAAGTTATCTTGTTTTGAAATCCCTACCTTTCCTTGTTTACCCCATCACCCTGGCTTAACATAACAAGTTGTTTAAAGCCCTTTTGATCTTTAGTGGTGTGTTTGTCCTGCATTAGTAGATAGTTGATTTGAGAATAGACATATGGAGTTGAGAAGTTTCTTCTCATTGAGATCATCCACAATTTAGCCCGGTTGGTGTAAACTAATTCGGACCATAAGTAACTGAGTGCTAATGACTACACACACCTACACGGTTCAAGTAGGAGAAAACCCCACACAAATTCTAATTTAATTAGATGAAATATAGGTATAGCCAGAGTAGAAGTTGCTCATAATAAACTCCCTCTACCCCCTTTTTTTCATTTGTTTCATCTTCTTTTTTATATATATACTTTTTCATTTGTTTTTAAGTAGCTGTTTGTTCGTTCATCATATATGTCTGTAAGTTTTGCTTAATAGTTTTCAACTGTTTTGATAGCGGCTCTTCGTGTGGTATATGATGTAGCTCTCCGAGTAGCAGTTTTAATCACTTCATATATGATTTACTGTTACCATTGTGTTGCGTGAAAGTGCACTATTTGATGACTTGATTTCATTATTTTTTTTAAATGCATTTCACTATTGGAAGAGAAGCATTTATTAGAGCTAATAGTTGTTTGAATACCTTAAAATTCAAGTATAGTTTCAGAAGACTTGTAATTGGCTAGATTGACACGTGCCAACAAATTTTCGCTCTCAGAATTTTGCATATGTTCACTGGTTTTCCAAAATTCAAATTTCAATCCTGCCATGCTATATAAGAAAGAGTACTTATTTAAAGATATTTTGTAAATCATATATTTTGGATTATTTTCTTTTCATTTATATCATATTAAGTTATTTTGTACATTTATAAAGACTATTTTTTTCAAGGAAAAAATAGAGGAGAATGACTTGTCACTTTTGTATTTTACTCAATGCACAAATTAGCATATGGAAACTCTCGTCAATTAGGAACATTGTGGCATTTTCACCTAGGTGAGGAAAGCAGCAGCTCTCTCCTCCCATGTAAGCAAGATATAATGGCAATGCATTAGTAACTTGTTGCTTTTTGTTTTACCAACTCCACTTTCACCGCTAACCTAATATTGATTGGACGGTTCCCTCATTAATGATAAGTAGTGTATAAAAAACCGAACCAAAATTGATGAATCAGTTCAGTTGGTTCATAAAAATTGATCGGTAAAAAATTACAGAATCGTACAGGTCAATGATTTTTTTTTTCTTGTTTTTTATTTCATTTATTAAAACAACATCATTTTAATACTGTTTTTTATGAATTTTTTAATTCAAAATAATATCATTTTAATTATTTTTAATATAAATAAACATAATATATGTGTATTTAAAGGATTTAATGATATTTTATATATATTAGTATATATTATTAAATTATTTTCATATTAAATTATTTTTATATTATATCATTAATATATAGTTATATAATATAAAAAATTAAAAAAATTTATTACTTATTAATGTGCAAATTTAAAATGCTCGCAAATGCACGAATCACTAATAGTATAATTACTCCGAGGTTAATCTCTTAAGGAATTGCAGTGGTTTAAATTTTTAATTATTTTTTTTAAAAAAACTAAATTGACTAAATACTAAAACTAAAACAAAACAAAAATAAAATAAAATAAAATAAATTGAACAAAATGAAATCCTAGACACTCTAATCAAATTATTACAAAGGTTCAAAATGAATTAAATTCACTAAATTAGAATAATGTAAAATAATAATTTAAACTGAATTAAATTTTATGAAAATTAATGGGGTTTAGCTAACTAATCAATTATATATTGAAATATTAAGTAGATTAAACTAAAATTCCTAAGTCGAGATTATTGATTTTTTTCACTAAAGCCAGAGAATCTAGACGATCACGGATAGCCCTCACTTACAATCAACTAATTAATTTCTTTGATCCAGATAATTATTTAGTTAATTGAATTTAGCACAAGAAAAAATACACAACCATCTAAATTAAATCAAATCAATGAATTTAATTTAAACTCTTATTCAATAGAGCTTAATTAAGTGCAGATGATGTGTCTAACACATAATTCTCATATCCCAGTTTTAATCACAAATTAGAGATGATCACTTCACAATTTATAATTAAACTGGATAAATAACAATGAATAAGAAATAATCTAAACTTGCATTAAAAACAATCCACCAAAATATTCAATACACTCATGGTAGC